>JAEDXX010000250.1:0-115691 GCA_021725515.1 Epicauta chinensis
GTTTACTATATTTCTCTTTAGATGGTTTTGTGTAAGAGTTGTTTGTATGTTTGTATATAATAAAATAAAATAAAAACATAAGAGTTATATTTATTCAAATTAAAAATTTTTGTTTATTTGACCAATAGAAATATTGATATGTATTATCAAACTTACCTATTGTTTTTTTTTTGATATCACTTTTGAAAAATGGCAGATAAAATAATAATAAACGGAAATTGAGACTTTTGGAAAATCAGCAAGTAGCTGTAGTGTCGTACCCTCCAATCATAACACGAGCTGTTGTACTTGCATAATCTATCTTTTCTTGTGAAACGTTTTTCTCTACAAATAGAGTCCAAACTACACCGCACGTAGAGAAGCACTGGACCAGTTGAACTGGCGAAAAAACAGGTGCCTAGTTGTACCAAATATCTATGAAATTCTGGCCGCTCTCTCTCATTCTTTAAAAGACGGCTCGTCAGGGGCAACAAACTGATTTCTGCCATGGAAAATTAAAAAAAAAAACAATTTTTGACAAAAATAAATTTAAAAAAAAACGGTAAAATTATGAACACATTTTTTTTATTTGTTCTACGTGTCTTTTCTTATAAATTTATGTAAATACATGCATTCAAACTAAATTACTCCAATGGTGCATTTCGAGCGTTGTAATTATAGCCAAATGATCTTCAAAAAAAAAACAAATTATAATTATAATTATATTCTAATTAAAAAGTAAAACAAAAATTGATAAAATAATATGTATTCCCTTTAAATGATGATTTATACCGTGTATCGCTCTTACATACTCCATAACAACACTGTTTCGTTGTTCCTTTTTGTAGAGATAACATAATTATATTCGACCGAAAAAATTTATTTTCCAATTAATACATTTATTTCTTTATTTTTCCTTACTTTGTGCTGAATGAATTTATATAATTTATTTAATATTTGTTGACTTTAATTATTTATACAGGGATATTTTAACGTGCTTATTTAAAAAAAAACAGTACGAAAAAAATTGGTTGAATCTGACGTATGCGCACAATAAGTTTTTATGATGAAAATGTCTATTGCCGTTTTTTTTGTTTTCTACAAGCGGTTAGAAAATTGCATTTTCTGCACTTATGCAGAAAATAAGAATTTCAGCCAATCAGAATAATTTTTCCATGTTATTGACTAAGGTTGCCATAGCAACCGCGAAATCGTAAAAAAAGTTGTTTCGTCGCTTTTACCAGAGAAATCACGATCATAATACGAACTTACATTTCGACGTTACGAAGCCTGGTGAGCTCAGCAAAAAATGAAGAATATTACAAACGAAAAAGCACTACCTACTGGATTATTTTGATGAGATCTCTAAAACAAGAAGAAAATCATCATCTTTATGGTCATATTACTCTATGCTACGTAGAGTTTTATCTATGAAACATAAAGTAGATATAAGAGAACACACAAATTTACTAGCATTTTTGAAGCGTAAATCAGAGGGATATATAGCCAAAAAGTCTAATATATTTACTAAACAGGACGCGGGAAAATGTTTATTAGAAGCGGATCATAAAAGATTCTTAATGCTGAAGGTAAACTAGAGTTTAAATAAATCTCATAAGTTCATTTGACTTTTGTTTATTAGGTAGCACTAATAATTGGAGTGAATTGTGCTTGTAGAAGAGAAGAGCTCAGAAATTTATTTTTAGAAAACATAATTGTGATTATTTTCGATTTATTATACTCTATACGAAAACTAAAACTGCAAGGGAATTTTATGTAAAGTATATCTGGAGATATTGAAGGCTTAAGTATGGTAGAGCTTGTTCGATAATATGCTGTAATAAGACCAAAGAACACTGATCACAATCGTTTTTCCATTTCGTACAGAAACGGTAAATGTACTAAGCAACCAGTAGGAATTAATACATTCACGTCCATACCATCAATTAGTATTGATAAATATCTGAAGCTGGCTAATCCTCAAGAATATAATGGCCATTGTTTTAGAAGATATTCTGCCACCTTATTAGCAGATGCTGGGGTGGATCTTTTAACAATAAAGCGCCATGGAGGTTGGAGGAGTAGTAGCGTTGCAGAAGGCTACATCGAAAGTTTAGTTGAAAATAAAAAAAATATATCTACACAAATTTTTGGTGAAAAGAAAATTGAGCTGCGACAAAATATACTAAGCGTAAGCTTTAATAATTAAAATGATTTCAATTCTTTCTTCACGTATTCCATGTGTTTATTTTTCTAATTGTTCAAATTGTCTAACTGATGATTGTTTCTTCAAATCATTTTTAATTAAAGGCGAAATAAAATTAAACTGATTAATGTTAACGAGAAAAACCTTGGAAATTTTGATTCATCTTGAAGAAGGTGGCTTTTCATCAAAAGATTCTGGAAATCCTCGTCTCTTCCGGTTGAAAATGTTTCGTAAGAATTGTTTCGTACTAATACGAAAGCAATGCTTTCTCCATCGTAGACAATTCAAACTGATTCGTCGTGTTTACAAATGCGCGTGTGCAATAGCGACTACACTTGCGTACTTGACACTCATATGGGGCGCTCCAGTCGCGCGACTGTAGATACGCGTCTTCAGTCCAGGGCTGCCGTTTCAGTACAATTGTACTGGATTCAGTACAAATTGACTGAATTCGGTACGTCAGTACTACTTTTTGGAAAAATTACCAATTTCAGTACGAAATAATAAAAAAGAATAAGGTTATCAAGTTATGAAATTAGGAAAAAATCATCAACAGAATTTGAAATATTTAACAAAAACATAGAAATAAGATATCGTAAACGCTAAATTTAATGGTGGCGTAAAAGAAATAAAAAGAAAAGTGTAAATAGTCTATTGAAGAAATAAAGATCAAACATCGACCGTCCCGCGCCGCGTCAACAAATAAAAGTGTCCTCATTTTTCCGTTTCACCGAATCTTCGTTGCGATTCTTCCGAGCCTTCCCATTTTTCGGGGGTTCCCACAAAATCCACGACTGTACGGAATCCGGAGACCACGTAGTACCTCGTCACCGAAAACCGCTTGCCCAGCGAGATCGCTTACGATATGTTTTATTATATTATTTTTTTTACCAAATAACCCTAATCCCTGTCTCTCGTTATCCTAGTCCAACTTTCGTAAAATTGCAATTTTCTTTCTCGGTAGGATAAAAAATTAGGTAGGTACAAAGAAGTCTGTAAGTAAACAACTTCGACTTTGCTCCTTCCTAGTGCCTAGTACATTTTTCCGAGTTGGTAATTTTGAGAACAAAATTAACAAAATCCAAAAACACAAATTTTATTTCCGCGGCCACGTCTAATCGCATTCACAAATTGCCATCTAATGCCGATTGCCGATTTGCCGAATTGCCGATTCCTTTGTCCCGTCGCGTGAATTCCACCGTCCCTGGGAATACCCTCCGTGTCTCTGTGAATCCCCTCGGTTTCGCTGCACACCGCGGTCGTTCCCGGGTGGTTCCCCGAGTCACAGCCGCGTTCCATACCGAACGTCGGCTACAATGCATATAGGGGAATTACTTAAAACGACTTACATTTAATTCAGTAATTCCCCGAGGTTTATTTAGCCCCGAGGTTATAAAAGCTTGGTATAGCCGGCGGCGGCATTATTCTCATTAACACTAGTGTTGAGTGCAGTTGCCTAGTTTTTTTTTATAAAAAATATATATTTTTAATCAATTGTTATAAAATTTAAAGTTCTGTGAGTTGTTGTAACAATTATTAGTGAACAATAATGGACAGGTAATAAAATATTTCTTACTTAAAAATAAGTTTGCTATTAAATAACGGATTTCTAGATTTGTTATACGGTCTAAAACAATGAAACAAAAGGAGCCAGAAGAACCTGAACCTGGGCCTTCAGGTATATGTTCCTCATCGAAGCGAGATGTGCAAAAAAATGATGAAGAAAATGTTGAATCTTCAATAGCCTCGCCAATAGATTCAAGTTCTGAATCGGAAGACGACGAACAAATGCAGAAGAAAAAAAAAACTGAGGAACTCGTCACCCCAAAGAAAAGAAAAGGAAAACTTTACGATGTTAAGTATCGAAAAAATTGGGAATCGGTATGTGCTGCGTATTTCTAAAAACCATGGTACTTTTTTGATTAATTTTTGTTTTATTTGCAGGAATTCAAATGGTTAATAACAAAGTCTGGGAAGGCCTACTGCAGTACCTGCGAAAAATCTTTGGCAGGCGGTAAGAAACATTTGAAACGTCATGAAGATTCTGATATTCACAAAAAAAATTCATCTAAACTTCGCGGTGCGTTAAAAATTGAAACCGCTTTAGAAAATATACCGGCACATAGAAGTGCCGAAGAGATTCAAATCGCGGAATTACAACTAATTATGTTTGCTACAGAACATAACTTGCCTTTCCTAATATTTGAACATTTTCCTCAGTTTATTCGGGCATTACCAAACCCGGAAATTTTTAAAAATGTTAAATGTTCCCGAACTAAAGCCACGGGTTTAATAAATAATAAAGTTGGTCCTTTTGCTCAATTTTCTATTGCTGCTATATTGAAAGAAAGTTTTTTTTCTATAATAATTGACGAAACTACGGACATATCTACTAGTAAATGTCTAGTAATTGTCGTTAGATATTATTGTAGAAAACAGGAAAAGGTTGTCGATGTATTTTTTGGATTAATTGAGTTGGAGACGGCCACGGCAGAAGTTATTTTTAACGCCATTTTAAATGTTTTTCAAAAATATAACATTCCGGTTTCAAACATAATCGGATTTGCTTCTGATAATGCCTCGGTTATGATGGGCAATTTAAATGGTGTTAAAGCAAGATTTCAGAACTTAATTCCTAATATATTTGTAATTGGATGCTTGTCCCATTCATTGCATTTATGTGCGTCTAAAGCATGCGCTTCCTTACCGAACCAAATAGAAGAAATGGCCAGAGGAATTTTTAACTATTTTGCACATAGTGCAAAAAGACAGCACGACTTCAAAGAATTTCAAAATTTTGTTGACGCAGAACCACATAAAATGTTACGACCATGTCAAACTAGATGGCTTTCTTTGCAAGCTGTGGTAAACAGAATTTTGGAACAGTGGGGTGCTTTAACATTATATTTTCAGAGTGAATCTCTCATAGAAAATGTTTTTGGTGCAAACACAATTTTGGATAATTTAAATAATATTGTATATAAACTGTATTTCAATTTTTTACAACATATTTTGAACATAGTTTCCAAAATGAATCTAGAGTTTCAAAGCGAAAGTCCTAGAATCCACATTTTGATCCCCACTATGACCATGTACTATAAAATGATTGCTAAATTCTTTTTGAAAGATGAAGCCGTCAATAACGTGCCAATAAATACTTTAAACCCGTCAAATCCACGTAATTTTAGGCAATTAGAAGACATATATTTAGGGGCAGGATTTGCAAATACGCTTGCTGAAAATGTACCTAATATAACGCAACTCACTTTGCACGAAGTTCGAATTAACTGCCTAAATTTTTATATACAGTTATGTACAGAAATTAAAAATAGGATTGATTTTGGAAATGAAACATTAAATGAGATTGCACAGGTATTGAACATGAATAACATTTTTAATGATGACAAACCTGCTATATGGCAATTGGCTTCAAAATTTCCTAACATGGTCAGTCCTGATTTACTGGAAGACTTAAATTTAGAATGGAGACTTCTTTCTGAAATCAGGACTGACGAAGTATTGACTAGCATTGAAGCATTAATCGTTCTTTTGCGAAAACAAAAAGACCCCAGGGGGTTATTATTATTCGCCAATCTTATTAAGTTTTTTGAGGCCGTCATATCATTTCCGCACGGTAGTGCTGCGGCCGAACGAATTTTTTCACAGTTGACAATGATAAAGACACGTAACAGAAATTCATTAAATGTTGCAACTGTGGAAAATGTATTGTTTTGTAAACAGTTATTAAAAAAAGATACTTGTTATACTTGGCAACCAACTAAAGATCTAATTAATTTTAAGAAATATTTATTGTAAGTCCTTAGTAATACATCATATATATGTCTATAGTTATTTATAATCATAGTTATATAACTTTATCATAATGAAAAATGTTTTACAATATATGTTACACACAAAAATTGCTTTTATTTGAATTTCCCGCCATTCAGTACATTTTCTAGGGATTCGGTACATTTTAGTGAGAATTTCAGTACGCGACGAAAATCTGCCGCGGCAGCACTGCTTCAGTCGCGCTGCTTTAGTCGCTTCATCCGCTTGCTCGACACTGCATCTTAACGCTATCGTTAACATACATCATTGTATTATTTACAATATTTTTTTCAGAACAATTAAAGAATAATTAAAAAATGGACAAGTGTCGTGTATGTTATTGTGATCCAAACCCAGAAATATGTCATCATATATTTAACACAAAAATCAAACCGCCAATTTGGAAAATAATCAAACAACTATCGAATTTAACAGTGAGTACGACTAAATTGGTTTTTATGATAATTTATTAATTATTTGTTAATAATTTTTAGACAACGAAAAACGATCCGTATACCAAAAATGTTTGTGGTCAATGTTTTATTGATTTGGTAAAATTCAGTGTCTTACGAAAGAAGATGCTAGACACTAATTATAATTGGCAGAAAACGTGAATGATGAATTTGAAGAATATCGTCCACCAACAAAACCATCCAGTGTTGATAGTATGTTACAGGAAGAAGAAATAGAAACTGTAGACCATCCCTCACAGACAGGTAAAAATACTCATAACACTCAGATTCTAAGGAAAAAATATTTTGTCGAATCATATATGAGGCGTTGAGCGCAAAAGTGGCCCAAGCCACTTATAGAATTTATAAGAAAATCGCAAAACAAAAATAAAACATTTTGATGTTGAATATTTCAAAGGCATATATTTATCAGCCTCTGTTGGTACGCATACTAAACTATCGATTGGTCACTATGTCATTGTAAAACACAATCTATCAGCAAGTTATTTCCACATGTAACTCTTTTTTAACATTATTGTTGGTTGGGCCACTATTGCGCTCAACGCCTCATATAATCTAACAAGTTATTCTTATATGATCAGATCCAAAAAATTGCCATGTCTAATCATATCTATTTAACTATGCATTATCATTAAAGGGTGGATTGAAAGTCATTTGCCGAAATTTACAACGCTCGAAATGCACCATTGGCGTAGTTATTTTTTAATGCATGTATTTACATACATTTATAAGAAAATACACGTAGGACAAATCAACAAAAATGTGTTCATAGTTTTAAAGTTTTTTTTTAAATTATTTTTCTCAAGAATTGTTGTTTTTTAAAGTTTTCTATGTTAGAATCAGTTTGTTGTCTCTGACGAGCCGCTTTTAAGGAATGACAGAGAGCGACCAGAACGACAGAGACGACAGAGAGCGACCAGAAATTCTGTACAACTAGGCACCTGTTATAGATCTTATTATCAATAGAAACAAAATGTGCAAAATATAGGGCTAAACTATTCTATCACTTTCAGAGTTTTTCATTGTTACCTGATTCGTTCTCTTAGCGAATGTGATGATTTCCGACTTTTCCGCATTAACTTTAATCCGCCATAAATCAAGAAATCTCTCTCTACCGCACTCAAATGTATCTTTATCCTCTTGTTGGCGACTTCGGTTACAACCGAATGTGACTATATATGGCCGTATCGTCCGCATACAGCGTTATATTCGTTTTGTCGAATGTGGGAATATCATTAATGTTGACATTAAAAAGAATCGGTCCCAGTATTGACCCTTGGGGTACCACAGACTTTATATCCGTTAATTTCGTTTTAATTTCGTTTATTTTAACCATAAAGTGTCTATTTTCTACGTATCTCATGATTATGTCACACAGGTATAGATACGCGCATGTCAGTTTTTATGATTTTATAGAATAATCCGTTGATCCTATATACCAGGGGTGGGCACATACTAGGACAATGAGAGCCGCAGTCCGGTTTTTCGTATGTCATAAAGAGCCGCACAATAGTAACATAGTAATACTTAAATACAGAATTCGAATTTAATTTCAAATTAATATGGTTATTTATCTTATAACGGATTTAAATTTTCAATGAGAGCCGCACTTAGCCCAACAAAGAGCCGCATGCGGCTCCGAGAGCCGCGTTTGCCCACCGTTGCTATATACAGTCTAACTAATTCATCTCGCAACATAAGAAAGAGGAGTGGAAAGAAGTTTCCTCCTCCAGTTGTGTGGTCAGAGTACGTCAAATGGACGGAGGTTTTGATGTTTATTATTTAGACATTTCCTATTGTTGTTACGATAATACGTATGGAGTTCAACTAATAAGAGATAATAATATCAACAAACATGTGTTGTCTTTGTACTCATAATGAGTTTTGAATAGACAGTTAGATACATCTCATTATGTAATTGGTTAGACAAGAAAGGATTATACTCTTTCTTATTCTTTTCCTCATAACATCATATCAGGAGGTATTGTATTGTTGAGTGGCCAGGTCTGAAAACCCAAATTGTTCAGGTATAAAAGGATTTTATTGTTGTTGATATGCTTAAGGACGCGTCTGTATATTGCTCTTTCCTTAATTTTGGAAAGTCCGTCCAATAAATTTATTGCGTGGTGGTTATTTGTCGGTATCGTGTGATCTTTATTTGATTTTCGTATTGCAACGACTACAGATGATTTCCACAATTTCGAGAAGATCTGAAGTTTTATGATGCCACTAATAATATTATTGCTTTTCTCCGGCAAATTTTTGATTATTTTATTTTCTATATTGTGTCTTCCTGATGCTTTGTTAATGGGTACTTTCTTCGTATGTTGTTATCGTTTTCGAAGAACTGACCTTTCGTCAGTATGGGCTTTATATGGTAATAAGGTTTGGAAAAGGTGGTTTCATCATGACAACGATCAAAATTTTTTTTTCATATTTTGTTTATAGTGAACACGTATTGTAACTCCACGCCAAAACCTTTGTTTTGAAGACGGTCCTTCTCCTTTTAAAACTATTTAATTTTGTCAACTCTCTTTATTGTTATTATTTTTTTTATGATTAACTAGTTTACGTTTTTCTCTTTTCTTAGAAATTGTATTTAATCTAAAATACCGCTAGAGAAATTACCGTAAAGTTCCCCACACACCAACGCGAAAAATCCGCAGCGGCAGCGGAAATTCCGCTGCGAAAAAAACGCGATGTTTGTATCACATGGCGGCAGACGAACATATTCACACCGAAGCGGCAACGAATCGACAGCGTTTTTTTTCCGCGCGGATTTCGTTCGCTGCTGACAGCGTTTTTACCGCCGCCGCGCCGCTTGATATATCAAAAACTGAAAAATAATTGAAATAGTTCGAAATTATGCTATTTTGTATTACTTGTCCCATGAAAATTATGAAAATATTCGGAAAAAGGATGAAATCTAGAATAAAATTAATAAAGAAATAAACGAAAATAGTGTTGTACTTTTGTTAATATAGGTTATGTTGGAACTTGTCACAAATTTCCGTCGTCACTGCCGCTGCGGATTTTTCGCGTTGGTGTGTGTAGACCTGCGAATTCCGCTGCCGCACCGCAGGCGGAATTTTCGTGCCGCTACCGCTGCGAATTTTTCGCGTTGGTGTGTGGGGACTTTAAAATCTTGACTATAATACACAAACATGTATATAATACGCATACTTGATTTAGCACTAACTTTTCGGAAAAAATTTAAACTTGAAATTTCACTAAAACTCAGCTTATCTATCGTTGTTGCGTTCAGGTCATCATTATAATATGTTTTTCTATTTTGCGTCAATAATAGCGCTATTATTAAACTCGCTACTGTATCGAAATGAGCTCATTTCGATACTAGTGCTGAAAAGTAAAATGTAGGATTTTTTTTCCACTAGGTTGGTGACATTTTCATTGATTTTGACAACTGTCAAAAATCATAAAAACAATATACTTAATATACCGTTTTTCGTACAGATCTTTGGATTTATCGGGTATTAAATTGCTTCCTGCATTTTCAGCAATTTCCCTTATTTCAGGTGGAGTTCATGAAAATTCTTCACTCATTGTTAAATAAGCAATTTGGCGAAAAAACAATTGACTAAAGGTGAAAAATAAAACAATTGAAGTTTCCTAGCTGAATGTTCAATTGTTTTTTTTAGTAACACCAACTCCCACCAATTTCCCTAAATGTCAATTGATAATGATACCGATACTGTTACCAATAAACCAAACAATATTAAAGAACTTAGAGTCATTTTACGTAGAATTGACATACCAAATGATGATAATACAACAACACATAATGAGACATGTGACAACGAAAATGCAAATTACAGCGCTCTTCATACGGCTGATAACTGTGACTCTCATACAAGAACTGGTAATGATTTGATTACAACTGAAGAAACTGTAAATAATACTACCAAAGATATTCTAAGTGATAGTGGAAGTCTTCAAGATGAAAGTATTAAAACTAATGATACAAGTTATAATAGCACGGAAGAAGTTATTGACGATAGAACGAGGAAGTGTCGTTCTCGTAATTCGACGGTCGGAACTTCTACTGAAACTGATAATTCAACTGATGAAGATAGTGAAATTATAAGAGAATGTGATATCCGTCCAGGAGTACATACAAATGCAAAACATACTGATAAGAAATTGTACGTATGTTATGATTGTGGTAAAAAATTTGCATATGAATCTTTATTTAAAAGACATGCGTTAGTACATACGGGTGAAAAACAATTTCCATGTAATATTTGGGATAAGAAATTTTCGCTAAAGCATGTTTTGAAAACACATTTAAGATTACATACTGGAGAGACACCGTACAAATGTAATATTTGTGATAAGAACTTTCTGCAAAAGCAGAATTTGAAAACACATTTAAGATCACGTACGGGTGAAAAACAATTTCAATGTAATATTTGTGATAAGAAATTTTCGCAAAAGCAGAATTTGAAAACACATTTAAGATCACATACGGGTGAAAAACCATTCCAATGTAATATTTGTGATAAGAAATTTTCACTCAAGCATCATTTAAAAACACATTTAAGATTACATACTGGGGATGATTTTATCACAACTGAAGAAACTGAAAAGAATACTACCAACGATATTCTAAATGATAGTACAAGTCTTCAGAATAAAAGTATTAAAACCAGTGATAGAAGCAGTGATAAGTGTCGCTCTTGTAACTCGACGATTAAAACTTCTACTGAAACTGATAATTCATCTGATGAAGATAATGAAAATATAAGAGAAGGTGATATCCATCCAAGAGTACATACAAATGCAAAACGGTTTAAGTGCAATTTTTGTAATATAGAATATACAACACACTGGCGAAGAACCGTATAAATTTTTACACGAAAAGTCAGTTTGAACAAACATTTACAACGGCATGGAAATAAATAAATGAAATGTAATATTTGCGAGAAGAGATTTTCGCATAAGGTAAACCGCCTTTGTAATATTTTTGTAAATATAAGTCAGTTTGAAATTTATGTTGAAATTTTATTTCCAAATTCATGTCGATCCTTTAAAAACTTACCTGTTTTGGGACAGATCTAGACAGTTGTTGCATTTGTCAGTTCAGTTTGACTGCACTGATAAAAATAAAGTTTTTTTAACAAATACGCCATGTATTTGGCCAATACGCATTTTAGTCAACTAAAAATCGACTGATTCAAAAACTAGTATTTGAGACTACTACATTTAAACATTTGAGTAGAGGCAAGTGCAATTGTAAACCTTATAAGGTTTACAATTATTACAGGATCCGAATTAAGAACGACCTTCACCCATCTGTTTAACGGATGAAAAGTATTTTATATCAAATTTGGTATATTAAAAAATATATCGCGAGTAGGTTGCCTAAAAGATTCCTAGCAAAACTATCATTAATTAAGGCTGTTTATTGTGGGCAAATTATACTTCATACTAGAAGCAGAACTACTGAAGAGTATGCAACCGGGCAACCGTAAATTGTAATGTGGGTTAGCTAGACTATACAGGAGGGTGTGGCCTCAAAAACTGTCCGTATGGAAAAGGGCGGGTTTTTTGGACAATAGACGCTTATATTGAAAATGGCGTAAGTTGATATCTATCCAACAGTTGCCATCTACAATAATAAAAAAGTAGGCGATTTGGTTATACGCACACTTGTTTTTTTGTGTAATGTTGCTTTACAAAAAAAAATAATAAGCACTACTTTCAGTTATACCTGTTATTAGTGTCGAATAGACAATCTAAACATAAAACTTTATGTAAATAATAATATTTCTGTCTTTTACCTGTTCAGTAATTTTACATGGGAACTTACTCATTCCAACATATTCTAAGAATTTATTTGAAGTTATCTTTGTTGTGGAATAAAAATATAATAAACGGAATTTTGCTATTATTTAAAAAAAAAACGATTACTATACGGAATTAATGATCAGGTACCCTAATTAGACCATCACGAGAAACAATTTCATGTTTTGATGTGATACAAGAGATATAAAATAGTAACGAGTGAAGGTGGACAATTCGCGTCAGGTTTGTATTTCAGGTACTATGTTTGCCCAATTGATCCACTTCCCGTTGGTATCACCAACTGATGCCTGAGCAAGAAGAAGACAAAATAAATAAATAAAGAAAAAGCGAAGGTCGTTTTGCAAGATTGGGGGCCAAAATTTTACCTGCTCATTCTAGTTTTATATTTCTTTCTTTGTTGACTGCTTTTGTTGTAAACATACAAGAGAAACGGGATTACAAATTCCTTCAATGAATTATAAAAATTTGCCCTCAACATAGTAAGAAATAAATCAACTAACCAACAAATACGGAAAACAATTAAAAAGTCACGGTTATTTGATATTAAAAAATAGCAATAATTTTTTATCTGAACGATAAAACTTACAACTTACAACTGTTGAAAATTTCCAAAAATATTAATTTTGAATTAGTGATCAGGTACCCTAATTAGACCATCACGAGAAACAATTTCATGTTTTGATGTGATACAGTAAACAGATACAAAAAAAGAACGAAATCGTAAAATGGACCAGAGCGTTAATTTTTGAAGCATTTCTAGAAAAATTTTACATCTGTTGTATTCCGAATATTCCGGGAACTTCCAACATATGTAATTATTAAACACAATGTTAATAGTTTTGTTCGATTAATATTTATTGTTAGCTCATTACAGCCCATTATCTATAACTGATAAAAAATTAATTATAGATATAAGTGATAAAAGGTTTCAGATAAACTAAATTATTGGTAATTACGATCATTATTTTTCTTAGTATATTTATCCCGTTGATAATAATTTCAACAATATGTATAAAACACCGTAAGAGGCCAACTCTTAGACTTTATTGTTGTCCTTCTCGGCAAATTTTCGGATCTATGTATTCGTTACAAAAATTTCTAATCACAACAAAGATAGCCGGTATTTCGCACTTTGTCAGGCTAGAACTTCCAAGATCTTCTAAATCTAAAATTCATGAGTCTAGTATTTTGAGAAAGAGGAGGTAATATTTATGATGGGGGGTGGGGCTTGGCAGGGTAGAAGGACGAACTTCTTGTATATCTGTTTCATCTATTTTGTGAATCCTTGTTCCTCTCACATAAGAATTTGGGCTCGTATTGCTGGATGCATAAGCATTTCTCTCAACGATGTATAAAAAAAGAATAATTGTATTGATTGAAAATCTGACAGTCTTCGCTTTAAAATACATTTTCCGGAAAACGGTTAACATTTTTCAAAAAAAAACCCCTAGCGCCGTGTAGAATAGATTGATCTAGTTAGATGAGTAAATTTTATTTAATTATATTAAAAAGTGAACGCAAAAGAAGAAAAATTGGAAGCCCACTAAAACCACTATATTTGCATTTTTTTGGAAAAACTAAATGCATATTAATAAAAAATCCGTCGCGCCCTACACAATTAACATAGTTATCGGATTCTTAATCGACCTTCTCTTCAAATTCTAAATTGTAGCCGAAAAACGTTAAATAGGATTCACACGGGAACTAATGGGACCTACCGTAAACTATAACCGAAACCATATCCGACCTCAAAGATTGCAGAATGACTTTTCTATTAAACATTGCACCAATGAGTTTAACGAATAAATTTAATACCAACCGAAAGTATGAAGCCTATAGAATATGGAAACGTTGAGTTGCCTATTTTTTTCTTGGCATAACTACTCGGTTGTCAGATATGTTGATACTAGTCATTTTCACCCATTGTCAAAATTTATTTCCAAAAGCTCCTAAATTAAAAATTGTTCAATCTTTAATGGGGACGAATTTTCAAAAATCCATTCGGACGTATAGTTTTGGAGATCGCGTGAGTGAGTGGTATTTCACTTACATATAATATACAGGCTGTTCTAGCTAACACTCTCGACTCAAATACCCCACCTGTTTTGGAATCGAAGTGGTACAATATCTGAGGACATTCGACTACCATGTTCGTACTTTAAATTGGTCGTCACGATTTTTTTTCTAACTATTCTAGAATGGCGAAATTGTCATATAAGATCTTGAAAATTACTCAACAACACCTGAAAACAATACTGCAAATGAATTTGATGTGAAACATTTTTTTTTATTTTGAAAATTTCTCATTTGTTACTCAAAAAGAAAATCAGGAAGTAACTATAATTCGCCCGGTGCCTCCACTATTTTACATAGTGTGGAGTGTGGACGACAACTTGATAAAAGCTGCCATTTTGGACGACGAATTGTAACGTCTTCAATCTGAAATACAGTCTTTAACTTGAAATTTTGAAAAGAAAAAAAATATTTTCATATTAAGTTCATTCACAGAATTCATTGCAGATGATTGGTTTGCTAAAATTGAGTAAATTTCGAAATCTAGAAAGTAAATCGTATCGGTCAACAAATGGATGTATACAATGTTATTTTATTCTGCGAGTGTCAAGCATTGGTTGGCCTCAGAGAACAATACCTGAGACGACGATTTTTGGAACGAGGAGACATTCGGAAAGCCGAACACGACAGGCGACTGAGCTTCATTAGAGGATTGGAACAGTCGTGATAAGGCCCGGAAAATTCAAGGTGCACACAATGGGTCAGAAGGCCTCAGTGTGCTGCCCTCATCTAGGGCCCCTCCCAAAAGAAAAGCCCTTGAAACATTGTTGTTACACAATACAAATTACATGAATTGTTAATTTTTATATGGATATTCAAGGATACTTTTCGATAATAAGAATCATTACCATGTCGTAATATTCAATAAATTTCGAATTCGATATCATATCTATCAATGTATTGTTGCTTATAATACCAATAATTGTATGTTTTCAAAAATATTTACAAATACTCTCAACCATTAACAGGTAAGAATAAATAATAGACTAATAAATTTGATAAGTACCAACATTAATAATGTAAGGAACAATTGAAGAATCGATTCTAAAATCGAGAACAAAAGTAGAGCAGTTCTTTTTAGTCTTTTGATGAATAAAGATTGTTCGATAAATATGAAAATTTTAACAATAATTCTATCGATTTTTATTCAATTTTCATTGAATTTACAAATCAAATCTGTAAATTCTGATAGTTATCAAAATTTCATCGATAAATGGTTGAAAATCGATAATTATAATCAAGTGACTTATGCAACATCGAGTGTCAACTTCAATAATTACTATCGACTATTTTTAAATCACCATCCGCACACTATTTATCATTTTAATGAATCGAATCGTTTCACTAATGAATCATATTATACTAAGTACAAATATTATATAATTATGGATCGGAATTTTAACAATTTCAATCGAACAATTCACAAATTGCTGCAAATTAACGACTTAAATGTCCATGGTAAATATTTGGTAATTATTGAAGATTTCTTAAAACCCAATGGTATTGCTGATATTTTCCATTTTTTATTCAAACAAATGGATGTGTACAATGTTGTTTTATTCAATAATAACAAATTTTACACTTGGTATCCTTATGCCGAACATTGTAATCAAAATATTTCGATAGATGAAATTTATGGTATCGATTTATTAGAAAATTTCAATAATAAATTACCAAAGAAATTGAATAAATGTCCATTACATGCAATCTGGTCAAAAACTGGTCTAACTTGTAGGAGTCCATTTAATAATAGTGATCCGGGAGCTTTTGTTAGATTAATGAATGAAATTGGTTGCCGTTGTAATGCAACCATTGTCTATTTGAATGAGAATAATATCGATATATTCGCAATGTTAACGAAGCAGAGTAGTTTTGATGGTCTTGATAATGATATGCAACGTTTAAATGTGACTTTATCGGTTTTTGCTCAAGCAGAGAGACCACGTCGGAATTTACAATATTCACACAATATTATTAATGGTAGGTGAGAAGTTTATATGCAAATAAATCAAGAAATGTTTGAAATTTCGTTTGCACATCTTTATTACTTTGCCGAGCACAGTAATATCTTTTTGTAATGTCAGCGGAAACATTTCTTGCTTTTTTATACTCTTTACAGTTTCATTTTAGAGTACAGAACTTTTTCAGTAATTTTGTAAACTGTGTGTATTACTTTTTCAGAACTTTGTATGTGCATGCTTTTCAAAAGAGTCAACGTCAAATTATGAAAGAGTACACTTGGTCCTGCACGTTGATAATTGAAATACAATAGGTGTCGATATTTGCAGATATTTATGGGTCAATCCTTTTACCACCAAGACGTCGTGCACCAAAATGGACCGAATTTAAAATATTACCTGATTTAATGATACTATTAGTTGTAATAAGCCTACTAGGATGCAGTTTTGGATTAGCCTTAATAACAAAAAGATCCTTCCTAGATTCATGTTTCCGCATCTATCAATTATCTTTGCAGTTGTCGTTGAATTTATTACCAACAACATGGAAATCACGCATCTACTTTATATTCTTAATATTTTTCGTTATGGAAATCTCAGCGGCTTATCTAAGTGGCTTAAGTAGTGTTTTTACTAAGCCAACTTTAGAACCGAAAATTACAACAATCCAACAATTTCTAGACTCTGATATTGTATTGAAAGCATACAAATCTCATTGAGTCAATTAAAATGATGGATAAGAAACATAAGGGACGTATATGGCCCAAATGGAAATTCATTGTTGTTGATGACAGTGTGCCTCCTAAGGCTCAACTTGCGGATTTCTTCCGTCATCAAAAGCATGCCATGACTGTCGTTTTACCAGTTAAATCCTTATTTCATCGTTATGGTCGGCAAATATTGAATCACGTAAGTAGATACAACAATCTTAGCAATATTTTCTCGCAATAAAATGTTCGTAATCTTGGCAAAGGCTCCTTTTCGCTGTCCTTTCATATTTGCGTCTTATTGTTAGTGATGATAACTGTTTCTTTTTCTTTAAAGACACCTCGTGAACCGATGTCGTTCCTCTACCGAAAACGTGGCCATTTGAATGACTTAATCGACTATCATATTCGGAATATCGATGAGAAAGGCATAACGAAATATTTTCTGTATTTGGCATCAATTAGTATAAAAAAATATATTTTTAATGAACCTGAATATGTTGTACGACTGAATCTTGTTGATTTATCTGGTGTTTTTATTATATGGTTAGTTGGTTTAACAGCGGCTGGTGTTGCTTTTGTCTGTGAACACATCTATAAAAATAAAAGGAAGATAAGATTGCGACTACAATGGAATCTACGAAAACACTACAGAAAGTTACTACAATATTGGAAACGTAAATAGTTTAGGTTTACTATATTTCACTTTAGATGTTTTTGTGTTTGAGTTGTTTGAGTGACTATTGACTTTATAATGTTTGCAAATAAAATCAACGAATTAGATAGGTACATATGTAAGTTGTTTTTTATGCAACTCTATGGAACATGTAAAAGTTAATGTGTGAGTTAAAGATAACGGCGACATTCCAGACTTTGTGATTCTCTTATCAGTACCTAAGTACGTTTTTCAATAAATACTTACAATCATACGACAACAATGGAAACTAGGAAAATTACTAAAACAATGTTGGAAGCCTTAATACTATAGGTTTCCTATTTGACTTTAAATATTTTTGTGTTATGCATTTGTAAAAATAAAAAATTAAAATATTGGAAATTTTATTTCTTTAAATTTAAAATTTCTGTATACTTGCCCAATTCAAGTATCGATATGATCAAATTTACCCACTGTTTTTTTTTCTTGATATTATTCTTGTAGAGTCGCAAATAAGATACAAAGAATCACCAATCGGCGCCACGATTCTATTGTGGTGACGGGAATAAGCGGAAACTGGGGCTTTTCGAAAGGAACATACAGTGGTGGCAAATAAAATAGACAAATTAGACATGAAACGGCTGCTTTTTGCCACAAAAAATTGTAAAACAGCAGTATCCTATCATCCCAAAGCTAGAGTTGACGCAGATGGGTGTGTGTGTCAAAGCGTGGAGGGATCCATTTTCTTACCTATATTTATCAAACCGAAGCGTTGTAACTGATCATGGGGTGAAATTAGGATTGGCAGATGAGCAACAGCAATGACCTTGAAGAAATGTCAGGACACTCCAGATTGGTTGTTCGAAAACAGTGTCAACATCGGGAAATGTTTATTGCTGATTGAAATCCAAAAATAAAATTCAATTATCTTATAAACAATGCATTTGTTTATAACAATTATTTAAATAATTAGAGTAAAAAATTATAAAAAATCATTTTAATGTAACTATAAATAGTAAGAATACGAACAAATTGGGACATTAAAAAACAAGTTCCGCCACTGACGCCACTGGACCGACGGTAGTTCTTTAACGGCAACAATTCTGTTGCTTATCCATCTATTTCGCCACGATATGGCGCGGGAACTAATTGAATAATAGTAATTAATGTATCAAGGCCGTTATGCCCACAACGCCCGTGGTGCATTCATGAGTTTATGCCATAACCAAAAGAAGCAATTTAACTTTATTTTTGTTCTTTTTTTTCTTTGACATTGAAGTTGTTTATCATAGCAACGCGCGTTAACAGCGGGCTATTATTTTTCATAACGCCATTGCAACGCCATAATTGCATAATTGTCAAGTAAACAATTATTATTTACTTATTAATGCGATCGTTTTGGTATCTATTAACTAGTGCTGTACAATTTAACCGGTTAGGCCGGCTAAAGAAGTTCGCTAAGTTAATTAGCTGGCTAGCCGGTCAGCTTAACCGGTTAACTGAGTTAGCTAAGTTAATTAGCTGGTTAGCCGGTCAGCTTAACCAATTAATTGAGTTAGCTAAGATAATTAGCTAATGGTTAACCGGCTAAACGACTGTTTTTTAAGCTGTTTAACTATTTCTTTTTCACCGGCAGGTTAAAAAAGTAACATTTATGAACAAAAAAATAACAATAGAATAATTTATTAGATTAATTAATATTTTACATTTATTTTTATTTATAAAAAGGGCTTTTAAATTAATTAAAGATTTTTTCAGTTATATCTCTATTTTGATAAAGAAATGTTAATAAATTTGCATTTTCGGGAAGTAAGCAGTTAGAACTTATAATATTTCCGGTTGTGGAAAAACCCTTTCAGATGGTATACTTGATGTGGGAACAGCTAAAAATCTTCTTGCCAGTCTAGCCAGATGAGGAAACTTATGGCGTTTAGAGTGCCACCAATGAAGGGGATTATCATCAATAGAAATATTTGGCTCCATTTTGAAACTACTGATTTCTCTTTCATGTACTTCACTCTGATAATTTGGATTATCGCTTTCAAAGCTTGCAATTCTCTCAAAACTTTGAGATAAAGCAACGTCACAATTGAAAAGATAATCCAAGTTCTTCTTTCTTTTGTTCTTATTAGCAACTACTGATGTGCCTTCAAAATTTTCGTTGGTCATAGTCTCTATTCTAAACGCCATAAGTTTCCTCATCCCGCTAGACTGGCAAGAAGATTTTTAGCTGTTCCAGCATCACGTACACCATCTGAACGGGTTTTTTCCACAACCGGAAATATTATAAGTTCTAAGCGGAACTGCTTACATCCCGAAAATGCAAATTTATTAATTTTTCTTTATCAAAATAGAGATATCTATAACTGAAAAAAAAATCGTTAATTAATTTAAAAGCCCTTTTTATAAATAAAAATAAATGTAAAATATTAATTAATCTAATAAATTATTCTATCGTTATTTTTTTGTTCATAAATGTTACTTTTTTAACCTGCCGGTGAAATAGTTATTTACTTTACAAGGTGGGAAAGTGACACTTTTCACAAGAGCGGATAGTTTGGATCACGAGGCGAAGGCCGAGTGATCCGCGAGTGTGAAAAGACACTTCCCGCCGTGTAAAGTACAACATTTTTCTTAATACTAACGACCTTTGATTTAATCTAATTTTTTAATATATTATTTATATATACAGGCTGTCTCGTAAGAAATGGATTACCTCACGCGCTTGTGTTTTCAATTTTTTCTCTGCTACAGCACGCACCTGAATGGTTATTATTATTAATTAATTAATTAATTTAATTAATAGTGAAGAAAAGTGTCTTTTTACCATTAAGATATTAGTAAAGTAAAGTCTACTTTCAACTGTTAGTATTGAGAAAAGGAAATTGTTAAACAGCTTAAAAAAAAAGCCGTTTAGCTGGTTAACCATTAGCTAATTAACTTAGCTAACTCAGTTAACCCGTTAAGCTGACCGGCTAGCCAGCTAATTAACTTAGCTAACTTTTTTAGCCGGCCTAACCGGTTAAATTGTACAGCACTATTATAAAGTAAATCAAAAAGTGATAAGATAATATGTATTCCCTTTAAATGATGATTTATATCGTGTATCACTCTTACATACTCCATAACAACACATAATTTATTTAATATTTGTTGACTTTAATTATTTATACACGGGTATTTTAACGTGCTTATTTTGAAATACAGTACGAAAAAAATTGGTTGAATCTGACGTATGCGCACAAAAAAAAAGTCTGTTGCCATATTTTTTGTTTTCTACAAGCGGTTAGAAAATTGCATTTTCTGCATTTATGCAGAAAATAAAAATTTCAGCCAATCAGAATCATTTTTCCATGTTATTTACTAAGGTTTCCATTGCAACCGCGAAATCGTAGAAAAAAATTGTTTCATCGCTTTTACCAGAGCAATCACGTTCATAATACGCAATTACATTTCAACGTTACGAAACCTGGTGAGCTTAGAAAAAAATTAAGAATATTACAAACAGAAAAGCACTACCTACTGGCTTATTTTGAAGAGATCTCTAAAACAAGAAAATCATCATTTTTATGGTCATATTACTCTATGCTACGTAGTGTTTTATCTATGAAACATAAAGTAGATATAAGAGAACACACACATTTACTCGCATTCTTGAAGCGTAAATCAGAGGGATATAGAGCCAAAAACGTTTAATAGAAGCGGATCATGAAAGATTCTTGATGCTGAAGGTAAACTAGAGTTTAAATAAATCTCATAAATGCATTTGACTTTTGTTTATTAGGTAGCACTAATAATTGGAGTGAATGGCGCTTGTAGAAGAGAAGAGCTCAGAAATTCATTTTTAGAAAACATAATTGTGATGTAGGCGACAATTTTCGATTTGTTATACCCTATACGAAAACTAAAACTGCAAGGGAATTTCTTGTTACATCTGGAGATATTGAAGGCTTAAATACGGTAGAGCTTGTTCGATAATATGCTGTAATAAGACCAAAGAACACTGATCACAATCGTTTTTCCATTTTGTACAGAAACGGTAGGGGAAAGTCCTGAAGTACCGTCACCCTAAGGTTTACATAGAATAAATTTAAAATGCCTTGAATTAAATGTTCAATAATTGTTGATTTGTGTAAAGAAACTCTTAGGCTGTGAATGGAAATAATAAAATACCGATATATTTAGAAATAAACAGTTTTATTAATAATGAAATTTGGAAATAATGAAAAATCGACATTCCACAAATAGTCCTCTAGTACCGACCAATGTACAAAATACTGTCAATAATCGAAAAATATTGATTGGACAATTCCGAAACATTGCAGATAAAAGTAACCGACAATTTTGTAGCTGTGTGTATCGGACTTTTCAAACACCGACAATTCTCCAAAAACAGGGGAAAGTTACCTATACTGGACCTATCATAAATCTCCGGCCTATATCCTAACTTAGCAAGTCCCACAAAGCCGGCCTGGTTTACACAGCTAAAGAATATCAAAAATTTGTTTGACTCGGTTACTCTTATCTACAAGCGACTGTACAAGCCTCATGGACCCAAGTTTTGCAATTTACACATTGTACCGAACCTTCTTCGTGAGATTTAAGGCACAAAGGGCAAATTGCAAAACTTGAGTTTTCGTCTGTTTTTTTTTTGCCTTTCTTGCAGACTCCTTTTCCAAAAGCACTTATTCTATCATTTAATGTCGCTTTAGGTATATTGTATCATGTGTAGACTCATCTCCTTGCTTAGTACCTACCTTTTGTATAGCTCTTTGAATATTGGTAGGATCACAAGTGCCTTTCTTTACCTTCGTTTCACCTTCATTACCTGACATCATTTGTGTAGTTACATCATAAAGAAATTAAACCACTTAAAAATGCACTCAAATAGTGGACGGTACTGGGGGACAATTTTGTGGCCGGTACTGTAGGAAACGGAAACAAATGTAATGTTCGCTCAGTAATTAAATATAAGGCTTGAAGTGTGATATAAATTATGCTTCATGATACGTAAATAAGTAATCAACAGTTAACACGTTTTACTTTCGTTGAAATAGCCGAATAACCTTTGATAATAAACCAATAATAAAACTCTGCATTGGCAGTTAACCTGTTACGAGAGGACGTCGCCGCACAGGGCACGTCATTATGAGACCAAACATCAAAAAATGTCATGCACCCTGTATCTCCATTTGGTGTAGAATTTGGGTAACTAGCCGGTACTGGATGCCGGCCGGTACTGTAGGACTTTCCCCTAAATGTACTAAGCAACCAGTAGGAATTAATATCTGAAGCTGGCTAATCCTCAAGAATATAATGGCCATTGTTTTAGAAGATATTCTGCCACCTTATTAGCAGATGCTGGGGTGGATCTTTTAACAATAAAGCGCCATGGAGGTTGGAGGAGTAGTAGCGTTGCAGAAGGCTACATCGAAAGTTTAGTTGAAAATAAAAAAAATATATCTACACAAATTTTTGGTGAAAAGAAAATTGAGCTGCGACAAAATATACTAAGCGTAAGCTTTAATAATCAAAATGATTTCAATTATTTCTTCACGTATTCCATGTGTTTCTTTTTCTAATTGTTCAAATTGTCTAACTGATGATTGTTTCTTCAAATCATTTTTAATTAAAGGCAAAATAAAATTAAACTGATAAATGTTAACGAGAAAAACCTTGGAAATTTTGATTCATCTTGAAGAAGATGGCTTTTCATCAAAAGATTAAGGAAATCCTTGTCTCTTCCGGTTGAAAATGTTTCGTGAGAATTGTTTCGTACTAATACGAAAGCAATGCTTTCTCCATCGTAGACAATTCAAACTGATTCGTCGTGTTTACAAATGCGCGTGTGCAATAGCGACTACACTTGCGTACTTGACACTCTTACGGGGCGCTCCAGTCGCGCGACTGTAGATACGCGTCTTCAGTCGCGCTGCTTTAGTCGCTTCATCCGCTTGCTCGACACTGCATCTTAACGCTATCGTTAACATACATCATTGTATTATTTACAATAATTTTTTCAGAACAATTAAAGAATAATTAAAAAATGGACAAGTGTCGTGTATGTTATTGTGATCCAAACCCAGAAATATGTCATCATATATTTAACACAAAAATCAAACCGCCAATTTGGAAAATAATTAAACAACTATTGAATGTAACAGTGAGTACGAATAAATTGGTTTTTATGATAATTTATTAATTATTTGTTAATAATTTTTAGATAACGATAAACAATCCGTATACCAAAAATGTTTGTGGTCCATGTTTTATTGATTTGGTAAAATTCAGTGTCTTACGAAAGAAGATGCTAGACACTAATTATAAAATTCAACACGAGAAGGAACAATTGGCAGAAAACGTGAATGATGAATTTGAAGAATATCGTCCACCAACAAGACCATCCAGTGTTGATAGTATGTTACAGGAAGAAGAAATAGAAACTGTAGACCATCCCTCACAGACAGGTAAAAATACTCATAACACTCAGATTCTAAGGAAAAAATATTTTGTCGAATCATACATAATCATAGAAGTTATTCATATATGATCAAATCAAAACAAATGGCCATATCTAATCATATCTATTTAGGTCTGTATTATCATACATAAACATATCTATTTTTAAAAAGGAATAGGCTGTTTACAGGGATCGAACCACGGCCATTTTGGGTGGAAACTGTGAACAATTTCAGTTCAATTCAATTTAACAGACTTTATTATGTGTAAAGTAGTATCAGCTCCTAGCTAGATTGCTTTATTGGCAGTCATTATGTCTAATTTGACATTATTTCTTAAGAATTACGTTTTCCTTTGTCTTGATCTACAATCTATGAATTCTTTTCAAATTTCGTTATTCATTGCAGGAGAAATTATTAGAAAACCTGTTCGAGATCTTATTATCAATAGAAACAAAACGTCCAAAATCTAGGGCTAAACTATTCTATCACTATCAGAATTTTTCACTGTTACCTGATTGGTTTTTCTACTATTTGCTCTCCTACTTTTAATTTCCAGAATATTTTCTTAGCGAATGTGATGATTTCCGACTTTTCCACGTTAACTTTAATCCTCCATAAATCAAGAAATCTCTCTCTACATCACTCAAATGTATCTTTATATGCTTGTTGGCGACTTTGACTGCAAACGAATGTGGAAATATCCTTAATGTAGACAATGAAAAGAATCGGTCCCAGTATTGGCCCTTGGACTACCCCAGACTTTATATCCGTTAATTTGGTTTTAATTTCGTTTATTTTAACCATAAAGTGTCTATTTTCTACGTATCTCTTGATTATGTCACACGGGCATGTCAGTTTTTATGATTTTATAAAGTAATCCGTTGATCCCATATACAGCTTAACTAGTTCATCTAGCAACATTTGAGGAAGTAGTGGAAGGAAGTCTCCTCCTCCAATTGTATGGTCAGAGTACGTCAAATGGGCGGAGGTTTTTAATGCTTATTATTTAGACACTTCCTATTGTTATTACGATAATATGTACGGAATTCAACTGATAAGGAAAACAACATCAACAAACATGTATTGTCTTTGTCTTACTCATAATGAATTTTGAATAATTCTCCATAGACAGTTAGATACATCTCATTCTGTAATTAGTTAGACAAGAAGGGATTATTCTGTGTCTTATTCTTTTTATTATAACATCATATCAGGAGGTGTTGTATTGTTGAGTGGCCAGGTCTGAAAACCCAAATTGTTCAGATATAAAAGTATTTTATTGTTGTTGATATGCTTAAGGACACGTTTGTATATTGCTCTTTCCCTAATTTTGGAAAGTCCGTCCAATAAATTTATCGGGTGGTAATTTCCTGTGATATTTGCTTGATTTTGGTATTGCAACAACTACGGATGATTTCCACAATTTCGAGAAGATCTGAAGTTTTATGATGGCACTAACAATATAGGTACATACTATACAATTTGTATTATTGCTTCTCTGCGGCAAATTTTTGATTATTTTATTTTCTATATTGTGTCTTCCTGGTGCTTTGTTAGTGGGTGCTTTCTTCGTATGTTGTTATGGTTTTCGAAGAACTGAGTTTTCGTCAGTATGGGTCTTATATGGTAATAAGGTCTGGAAAAGGTGGTTTCATCATGACAACGATCAAAATTTTTTTTTAATATTTTGTTTATAGTGAACACGTATTAGTAACTCCACGCCAAAACCTTTGTTTTGAAGACGTTCCTTCTCCTTTTAAAACTATTTAATTTTGTCAACTCTATTATTATTATAATTTTTTTTATGATTAACTAGTTTACATTTTTCTCTTTTCTTAGAAACTGTATTTAATCTAAAATACCGCTAGAGAAATTACCGTAAAATCTTGACTATTATACGCATACTTGATTTGACAGTAACTTTTCGGAAAAAATTAAAATTCGAAATTTCTCTAGAACTCAACTTATCTATTGTTGTTGCGTCCGAGTCAGAATTATTATATACTAGCTGTTACCCGGCATGCGTTGCAATGCCTTTGAATGTAAAGTCCATTTCATCTGCTAGCGTTTTTTGACTTAAGTCATAAATAAAAATTTGTGGTTTACACAATAGACGTAAAACTTACAGTAGCCGTTTGGAGACGTCATAAATCATACAGAGTGATCGACCAATTCACATTTAGATGTTTCTTGCAGCAGGTACAAAATTGAATTTGTCGACCACTCTGTATGATTTACGATATCTCCAAACGGCTATTGTAAATTTTACATCTATTGTGTAAACCACAAATTTTTATTTGAAGCTTAAGGCAATAAACGTTAGCAAATGAAATGGACCATACAGCATTTTATTGTACACGAATAAATCACATTTCCCGATCTGTGAGCAGGTCACATGCCAATGTCCAAGCGAGAAGCACAAATTTTCCAACTTTTGGCCATACATTTTTAGCGATTGTTTCAGTGGAATGTCAAATTTATAAAACGTATAAAAACTCGAGCGGCATATCTGTCGGCATCATTGTGATATAGATATATCAAATGTATGTCTTCCACAAATTTTTTATTTAAAAATGTAGCTTCAATGATATTTTTTGTCACACTTTTCACTTGTTTCTCATTGTCCGACATTTTGAGATAAACGGATTTGAGGTCAGAATACTCTTTTCTTTTGCGTTTGAGATGTATATGGATCAACCAAATACTTTTCGTTTTATATGCACAGTTGATTTGCCTATTATAACTTTTTGCTAGCAATGATTATTGAAAATTCGCCCCCTAAGGAGGTTAAAAAGCACCATAGAGCTCGAACACGTTAAAATCTAGCGGGTTTTGAAAATATGACTGGTTTTGACAATTTAGCTGTCATCATTTTATATTGCAATTAACAGTACCAGCTTTAGGAGGAGCGACATTGGGCGACAGCCCGAGGCGGCAAATAAAGAAGGTCGGCAGACATCCAATTATTAAAAGACAAAAAAATCTGCAAAATTACACCGATGTACCCTGACACAATTTTGAAAAATAAAAAGTAGAATTATATTTTTTATCTTCAAACGTCACAAAAGTGACAGTTTTTGTGACTCAAATGACAAGGTAAAAATAGCATTTTGTGTGCCTAGGCGCTTTTTTCTTTTTTTTATAAGCTTAGGCAGACAAAATGACAAAATCTGTCACTGGCGTTTAATTTTTTTCGTTATTTGACATTTGTTTTTTGCATCGCCATGGAAGCAGTACTGCCAAGATATTGCGATCAGTTAAAATTTTAATTTTTAAAAACTTTTCAAGATAAAAAAATGTTAAATCAAGACGTTTGAAGATAAACTAGTATATGTCATTCGGCGCAAAACTGTCTTTGTGTGCTTCAGCTGACATGTCTGCCTCACTAGCGTTCGGCAGACAACAGTCAGCTTCAGCACACAAAGTTCCAGTTTTACGCCTAATAACATAATCTACTATTTATTGAGCTAGAATTTTTTGAGACGCCAAAATAAACCTCACCAGATCATCATCATTTTTTTTGACGTCTAAAAATATTTATTGTATGACCGTTATTATTATTTTAAATGCCAAAATTACTGACTTTTTAAATATAATAGAAAATATTAAAGGTTGTCTACACCAACTGACAATTAGATGTCTTCATCACATGTTTTATAGTTTTAAAATGTAAAGACTTTGGGAACATCTTTGCATTCAGTTGCATAAGTCTTTACACATAAACTGTCAAAATTTCGTAGTCCAATTGTGAACAACAAATATTGTTTATTATTTAACGTTGCGTAGCAACCTAAATGCATAAGAGACAAACATACAGACAAACATCCATTTTTACATATTAAGATAAAATTGTTGTTTTTACTGTTTTCATTACAATTTTTCCATATTTTCTCACCGTTTAAACCTTCCCTGGACTTCCACAAATATTTCAAAACCAAAATTAGCCAAATCGGTCCAGCTGTTTTCGAGTTTTAGCGAGACTAACGAATAGCACTTCATTTTTATTATTTAGAAGTTTAAAAGCTGTTTTAATTTTTACACAATAATATAATATGTATCCCCATTTTTAAGGACCAAAGTATGGAAAAAAGTGCAGATTATGCTCAAGATTTTACGGTATCCCACCTTCTCTGGAATATTTTGAAAACCAAATAAGCTTATTAAACCATAGAATGGAAATTATTGTCAGGAAAAGAAGTGTCAAAAAAAAACAAATCATTTCGGCAAAAACTAGGTAATCAATTAATTTAGAAACTATTAATATCATTTGGATAAAGTGTATTTTTGTTTCAATTTCTTGTTGTTGTTGTAAGTGGTGGGATGTCTTCGTATTTATTTTTTTGAAGTATTTGGTCATTTTCCAGAGACTATTATCCGCTACGCGGGCTTTAACTTTTCCAACGTCTCCCTAGCATCTTTTGTTTCTTGCTAGGTTGACTTGTTGTTTGATCGTTGTTGTCAGGTTGTTGGCTCTATTGTCAGCTCTATTGTTTCTTGGTCTAGATGGTCTCTTGTAATATTTATGGTTTTTGTTTTAATGTGTTTTTCCTTCAGTATATTAATCGTTTTTTATAAGATTTTGTATAGCGTTTTCCAAATCTTCTTCTGTACGTATATTTGCGTTAATGTCCAAGGTTGTATTAATGTCTGCCTCAAAATCCTTTCCAATTGGTTTCCGCAAATGATATTTATTTAACGTTACTGGATTATGATCACTTGTAACAATTAAATTGTCACAATACACAATAATGGTAGGCATGTTTCGATTGTTTTCGATTTAACGTCGGTTCTAATTATTGATTTTTTTAGTGATTCTTCGTTTACCGTTTACTCTCGTTTCAGCACCCTTGGGGGTGTGCTATAACAACCCTCACACTGTCTCTGCTGCAGTGCCTGTTTCGTTTCTTTTAGCTTATTTCTATCTTTATCTCTATTTTATTTTATTTTCTCAGCAGTCAAGGCCTTCAGTTTTCGAGATGAAACCCTGCTCTAAAAGCATTCCTTTTCACTTTCTTTTGGGCTCTCGAATATGAAGTGTTCTTATATCATTTCACTTTCCTTTTTCTTCTTAGCTTTCAGTCCTGCAAGTGTCCTGTTGGTTTTCGTTGTTTAATCGTTCTGATATTGGTGGCCTTGGTTTTTTTTAACATCTCTAAGTTGTTTTGGAAACTGGCGATTCTAATGACGTCCCTTCCTATACTCGGTGTTTCAAATATCTAAATTAATTTCTGATTCAATTTCCGACTGTAAATACAGGTAAATAAGGTCCGTTTATGAACACGGTAGTTCTTATCATCTTTGCGTAGAGATTAAGAGAACTTGTCCGAAATATTTCCATCGATTCAACCATTCCGAGGCGGATGGTGTGTGTGTGAGGTCTACCTATTGGCAGACCGAAACATTTTCGGTTTTCCGCTTGCCTTATCGTATCGTTATTTGGAAATATATTTTAGAAAATATATTACAAATATTTATCGTTTACCGTATAAGATTATCGTTATAAATCCCCAGAAAAAGGTAATATCTTAATTCTATTTTTGTGGTTCGTTTCTAATTTCATTCTTTAGGGGAAATTGGGTACTTTGAAAAATTAGGTACATTAGAAATTTGGAAATTTAGTCTTACGAGAATCGTAACATTGATATATCGACATTTTGGTACTTTGGAAATCCGTGAGTTCCGAAATTTTGGGATATATCGTATCGTATCGCATTGTATCGTGAAGTTCTACGCAACGGAAAATTTTCCGTATTATCGTTGGATGTTGGGACATCCATTTCGGCCTAAATTCATCGGGAATGTTTCAACGGGAAAGCGATCATCAGGTTTCGTCCAGGTTCATCCTTATCATCTAAACAGATAAGTGTTTATCTTCTTTTCGTCATTGAAATACTAGTTATCGTATTTTTAACGAAAACTTTTACAATAAAGTAAAATCATTATCGGTATCGTAAGAGATTAATTATAATAATTTCTTATAATTTGTTTTCTGTTATTTTAACAATAATACCGTACGTATTTTAAAGAACAAGTCACCTCTGTACAATCAGTGGTTATCGAAATATGTTGAAAGATTAAATTCCTTCAGTTATCTATGTTCTAGTATAGACTAGATATCTTCTGTATATTGAATTTTCGTTTAATTTATATTTATTATTATTATTGTTAATTTTGATTATTATAGGAAGATGATATTATTTATTTTATATTTATTTAATTATATTTTTGAAAACAAAAATACTTCTTTTAAAATTATGCTCATTCCACGATTGTGAGCTTTAATTTGATTTTTGTAAATCGTGGTGGCGCCCATGGCCAGTTATCTTTAAACACCGAACCCTCCCATACTCTCCTCTTCCTGAGCAACGGGACAAAATAAGTTACATATAAAAATTTGGCGCCCAACGTGGGGCCCGAGTTTCTTTTGTTGGCCAATTTTTGATTAAAACATTTCGATTATGTCATTATTTTCCCGTTAAGGTATTAGTAGATGTTTAGAGATAGCTGGTTTTGCCGTCTCGACAATTTTTTTAACAATTAACTCTCTTATTTTGTAAATCTTTCAATATGGATGATGATTTTAATTCTTTTCGGGCAAAACTTCTTCTCGATGATCAACTTGATTACGAGTTGCGAATTCGGAAGATACGAGCCAAAAACAATCGTCAGAGTAAAGTCCAAACTCTACAGCGTTCCTTAGATAAAGGCATTGATATTTTCCCTGATCCCAAATTTCAGTGGGACACCGAAGTAGATAGTATAAATAGTACATTAGAAACAATCACTACTTCTATTATGGAACTTGATGATCGTGCTCCGTTTAGTCGTGATAATGTCGAAATTAAACGAATTTGTTCGCGTAACGCGCATATATCAAAAAGAATTTCACCTGTTCCTGCTAACGCGAATCCTGATGATCCAGATCAGGTTCAAGAAATGATCGAATCGTGGAAGGGCACATGTTTCGAACTTGAAGCCGACGTATTAGATAAGTTTGTTGGAAGTACCGATTCATCTCGTCATGATGTTACGTTTGTTGATAATCCCATTAGTTTACTTAAGTCAGTTCCTGTTTATAAGTGGGGTATCAAATATGATGGTAAAGGTGACGTTCTAGAATTTCTTGAGAAGGTTAAAGACTATCGGGTTGCCCGTAATGTGTCCGAATCAGATTTAGGATACATAGTTTATCGTCTCTGTTGAAAACAAATAAGTACGATGTCTTTGCAATTATTGTTAGTGTTTGTTGAATGGATTATTCCTGATTATGTCATCTCTACCGATTTTGTCACAATACACAATTATGCTAGGCATGTTTCGATTGTTTTCAAATTTCGATTTAACGTCGGTTCTAATTATTATTTTTTTTAGTGATTCTTCGTTTACCGTTTACTCTTGTTTCAGCACCTTTGGGGGTGTGCTATAACAACCCTCACACTGTCTCTGTTGCAGTGCCTGTTTCGTTTCTTTTAGCTTATTTCGATCTTTATCTCTATTTTATTTTATTTTCTCAGCAGTCAAGGCCTTCAGTTTTCTATGTTCTAGTATAGACTAGATATCTTCTGTATATTGAATTTTCGTTTAATTTATATTTATTTTTATTATTGTTAATTTTAATTATTATAGGAAGATGATATTATTTATTTTATATTTATTTAATTATATTTTTGAAAACAAAAGTACTTCTTTTAAAATTATGCTCATTCCACGATTGTGAGCTTCAATTTGATTTTTGTAAATCGTGGTGGCGCCCATGGCCAGTTATCTTTAAACACCGAATCCGCCCATACTCTCCTCTTCCTGAGCAACGGGACAAAATAAGTTACACACTACATAATTGGCATAGGGACTCCGGTTTTGAAATGTATTGAATGTTTATGGTTATTGCGATAAGTCAATAGTGGAAGGTTGTCTGTGCGCCGTTAATAGGGAAACGTGTGTGATTTTCTGGGAAGTAGAGATCTACCTCTGGTGTTTGTGTCAATACAGTTCTAGGCGATATTTTCTCGCATTAGAGTCATCAATCGCCAGTACCTTGGTTTTTATGAATACCGCATTTAAATTAATAGATCTAATATTATGGTGGATTATATAAGCTGTGTCTTGCTAGCAGCGCAAAGTCGGGAAATCACATTTAAAAAATGCCAAAATTAGGTGCTTTTTAGGTGCTAATAAGGTGCCAAAATAAAAAATTAGGTGCTCTATAATTTACACCGAAATGCACCACACAAATTTGCGTTGCTAGCATGACATTTTGGCACCATTTAATAATTAAAGTATTTGACAAAAAACAAACGCAAGTAGGTCAAGATTAGGTGCTAATTAGGTGCAATAATTGAATAAATTGAATTATGACCTCATGAAATTAAGGTCTCTTAACAAACAAAGCCCGGTCAGAAAAATCAGGCACGAGTACTATAAAATCATGAAATATACAGTATTTTAAAATTGTCTAATAATTCAGTGCTAATTAAGTGCTCGAAATGTATCTATTGTTCAAGTTGGTAGAGATGCTTCGATATGATATGGGTGATAAGTATTATTTCTATAGAACTTTTCCGACTTTTGTTTAATATAAGAATTAAGTGCTAATTAAGTGCTTAATTAATATCCATAGCACATATTGTCCCAAGCAGAAAAAAGTCAATGCACTCTCAAAAATAGTATTAGCAGGCGGTTAGTAGTGCTGAGTATAGTAAATTAAAGAAAGAGTTCAGATACAGTATAGTATACAAAAATCTGGGACTGTACCAGAAATTTTGGTACGAATTTTTACCCTAAAATAGGTACTTCAAATTAACCTTTTGTCCTAAGTGCCACCCGCATTTTCAGATTATCGAAGAAACCGGGCGACATGATCTCATTAATGATTATCTTACATAAAGCGAAGATAATATAATTTTTATTATAAAGATGTGTTGTAGGTATAAAAATTGAGATGAAAATTTAAGATCTTTACTCCCTCTCTTTCTCCATCTATGTATGTGCGACATTATACTAAAATCACTATTAGAGCCAATGATATATTCTTTATACTTACTTACTTATAAGGTTGATGTAATTATAAATAGGGTTATATATAATTATGTATAGGTTTACACATGCTTTATGAAAGATTATAAATGATCAGACAAAATCATTTTTTCCTGGATTCTAATAGATTATTAACATTATTATTTAATTCTAGAGGATGAAACTGATGATGATTTGAACGATTCTAAAATTGCGACTTGTAACCAACCAATTGATAATGATACCGATACTGTTACCAATAAACCAAACAATATTAAAGAACTTAGAATCATTTTACGTAGAATTGACATACCAAATGATGATAATACAACAACACATAATGAGACATGTGACAACGAAAATGCAAATTACAGCGCTCTTCATACGGCTGATAACTGTGACTCTCATACAAGAACTGGTAATGATTTGATTACAACTGAAAAAACTGTAAATAATACTACCAAAGATATTCTAAGTGATAGTGGAAGTCTTCAAGATGAAAGTATTAAAACTAATGATACAAGTTATAATAGCACGGAAGAACGAAGAACGAGGAAGTGTCGCTCTCGTAATTCGACGGTCGGAACTTCTACTGAAACTAATAATTCAACTGATGAAGATAGTGAAAGTATAAGAGAATGTGATATCTTTCCAGGAGTGCATACAAATGCAAAACATACTGATAAGAAACCGTACGTATGTCATGATTGTGGTAAAAAATTTGCAAATGAATCTTTATTTAAAAAACATGCGTTAGTACATACGGGTGAAAAACCATTTCAATGTAATATTTGTGATATGAAATTTTCGCTAAAGCAGAATTTGAAAACACATTTAAGATTACATACTAGGGATGATTTGATCACAACTGAAGAAACTGAAAAGAAGACTACCAACGATATTCTAAATGATAGTACAAGTCTTCAGAATAAAAGTATTAAAACCAGTGATACAGGCAGTGATAAGTGTCGCTCTTGTAACTCGACGATTAAAACTTCTACTGAAACTGATAATTCATCTGATGAAGATAATGAAAATATAAGAGAAGGTGATATCCATCCAAGAGTACAAACAAATGCAAAACGGTTTAAATGCAATTAGCCTTTTTCCTCTGAAGATTAAAAAAAGATCCGCTAGATGGCGCACTAGTGAGGGGGGTACAAATATTTTGAATTCTCTATTGACAACAACGTTAAACGTACATCCTAATATTGTTAAAATAAATAAATACTGTGTATAAAAGAATAAAAAAAATAAATAAATGTACCCACTAAACATTGTGCATTCGCGAATTGTACGTCAGATAGTCGGTACAAGCAGGATGGCGTAAATTTTGTGCCTTTTATAAAACCACAAGTTAACAAGAAAAAGTGTTTGGAGTGGATTCATTTATCGCAAAGAGCAGATTTAACATGATCTTCTATGTTCAATATAAAATCACTCAAACAGTATTGTCCTCCTCTTTGAAGCGCTTTTGAGTTTCCACAGTTAGGAAGGTGTTCTTCATCATCAGATAAAGTATCTGTATCTTAAGTATTAGTAGGATCAGTAGTGATGTAATTATACATAATAGCATAACAAAAAGAACAAGGAATAGCTTGGGATGGGAAATTTGGCCAGTTTGAAGAAGGAAAAATGCAGGCTTGCAAACTTGATAGATTTGGATTGAGTAAGTTCATGCGTTGCTTTTTATCTTCTAAACATTTATACCACCATCGATTCTGATAAAAAAATTTTATCATTACCATTCGCAATACATTCCTCATTTCTTAATTTTGAAAAAAGCATTAATAAAATTTACATAAAATAGTAAAATTCTCAACAACACGTTGATATATAAGACAAATTATCAACAACTAACCTTTCAACTAGGACATTTTTATTGCCTGACAAGGGTAAGCTACAACATGCAAGCTATCGTTTTAAGTCTCGGACAAGATGGTCTTGCGCTTTTGAAAATTTTAATTTCGCCCCAGGTACATCATCTTCCGTTAATTCCATGTTAATAAAGCCCGTTTAACTTTATTGTCAATAGAAAATTCAAAATATTTGTACCGCCCTCACTAGTGCGCCATCTAGCGGATCTTTTTTTAATTTTCAGAGGAAAAAGGCTAATTTTTGTAATACAGAATATACAACACACTGGCGAGGAACTATACCGAACAATTTACCCACAAATATAATTTTATCTCAGAAAATTTTCTTGAGATTTCTATGAAAAACTAACGTAACATTAAATAAAAATCAACGAATTTTTTAAGATAATAATAATTCATCGTCACTGCACAGTTTCCAAGATATTAGGAAATAAATAATGAAATATTTTTCACATTCCGGTAATAACAAGCTGGCAACAACGCATACTTAAATCAGTGAACTCTATACAAGTATCTGGAACGGCCCCGCACATAAGCTTTCAATAGGATGCTGCGAGGCAGGGGCAAGCAACAAGGAAAGCTAGATACTGTAGTGATCCCAACCCGTTCTAACTCACTAGTTCATATGGAAGAAAAGTTCGCAAAAATACCATTTTCAATCTTTCAACTAAAAAGAATTTACTATAACACTAAATTGAGTTCAATTTACATTCAGTGATAATTCTAGAAGATTTTAATTTTACTTAATTCTATAAATCAATCATTAGAAGAATCAAGATTTTCGCTTTTTATGGTCATTCATACTCTACGTGAATGACGGACGCTTATTTTTCAGTTTTTAATTGAATGCAATGCTTTCAATTCATTTTAATCCAGATTTGAGTAATGTATTTTCAATTTTTACAGCAACAATAAAGCAGTATACAATAAATTTATATAACTACGTAATAAAATTGAACTTTCTTCATAATATAAGGGAAAATTCAGTATAATAATTATTAATTACATTAGAATATATATGTACAAAATGAATCAGATATTAGTAAAAAATAAAAGTAGTTTTTGCTAAGAAAAAAAATTTACAAATGCCATTAATCGTGGTGGATAATTGTACGCATCTAACATTGTGTATAAAATTGCGCACTTCATTGAAAGTAAATTTCGCATTCTTAAAGTTAAAGAGATGTTAAAATCCAATTTTAATAATTAGACATATGCTACCAAAGAAGAATTTTAGTAGAAGAATTACATGTAAGTATGTTTATAAAATGTCGTATGCACCATCAGACAAAATTGATAAATTTACAATTGCATGGCCGTAAAGCTTCTGTAGGGCAGCAAATGACAAAATTAATATTATTTAATATCTAATTGTTGACAATTGCCAGAAATTTGATTACACATCGATAATTTTACATTCTTTATTATTTATTATTATTGATTCTATTATCTGGTCAGACTTATACCGTACTTGTGAATTTTTATTTTAATTGGTATGGCTGGAATGAATTTAGAAAACTACCAAAATTGTTTATATTATTATTTATTGTTTTATTATTTTTCTTATTGTTGTTTAATGTTTTTTACATTTCAATTAATTTCGTTAATTGAATATAAAACAACTGTTGGAGATTTCGCACGGCAAAGAATGATAGTTTTTTCAGTTTTAATAAAGAGATTTATGAACATTTTCATAACTATTTGTACTTTTTTTTTTGCTTTTTATAGTAGGAAATACCTAGTTATTTTACTTCATAATAAGCGTCGTAAATCTAATTAAATTCAAATTTATTAATTAAAAACGAGATAGAAGTTAATGTATTTAGTGGCGTAGAAAGAGAGGAGAGATCTACACAATGGCGGGTTGCATAAGATTTAGCTTTGCCTTTCTTTCTATACATTGCGGGGCCGTTCCAGTTACTTGTATAGAGTTCACTGACTTATATACGATAAAATTCTGAAGTTATACTCGATACACTATTGTAATATAAATTGTGACATTTCAAAGATGTCAAATTTTATGCAAATCATTGTCAATATTCTGAAAGTCCTTAATTATGAGGATTTAATTCCAATCCCAATACGATTTGATAATTTTCTCATAAGAATCTCACTATCAAAATCAAACTACGATAAACTAAGAAACAAAATAAAACTTTGTTAATTTTTTAAAACCATATAAATAAAGTCTTAAGATTGTATCATCTCAAGCATGTGAAAATCTAGGGACTTTCAGAACATAAGTTACATATATTTCGACATTTGTCTGTAAAAATTTTAAATTACAATAATGAATCGAGTATATGTAATGTATACAAGCTCGGACAATGTTGCTAGATTTTTCAAACATGCAATGTCTCGTTCGGGATTGGCTAGAAATGGTACATAAACAGCAAAAAGTTTCGGGCATTAGGAAGAACAATTTCTGATTGACTCTACTGTAAACCCGACTGTCGCGAAGGTACTACCTTAAATGGAACATCTATTTAATTTATTGCTCATTAAATTGCTTATTTTTAGAGTGCCAAGAAACAAATGCTACCTAGTGCAAAATAAGAAAACAAAAAAATAAATAGATAGAAATCAAAATTATAGTTCGTTGACAAACTAAAAAACATTTGTTTCATAGCACTCTAAAGTCTTTTCGAATATAATTTTCGGAAATTTTCCCTTTGAAATTGAAATTTTCAAAATAACTCTTACATTTTTTTGAATAACCGCAACAAACTTTATATATTTGGAATCAGGAAAAAATAAGCAATTTTATGAGCAATAACTTAAATATATGTTCCATTAAAAAAACAGGTTTGTACTCTATTTGAAAAATGGTGAAAGCTAGAGAAAATATAATTAGCTAAATAGAATCAGCTTTTTCTGGGACACGACGAAAAATGATATATTTTTTTGAAACAGATTATTCTGATAAATATATCTGTCATCATTGTGATGTATAATTTTACTAAAAAAGAACTTCGATTATATAGTAGATTATGTTATTAGTAAAGGGCGGATTGAAGGTCATTTGATTAGAATTACAATGCTCGAAATGCACCATTGGCGTAGTTTAATTTTAATGCATGTATTTACATAAATTTATAAGAAAAGACACGTAGAACAAATCAACAAAAATGTGTTAATAATTTTGTATTTTTGTCAAAAATTGTTGTTTTTTTTTAAATTTTCTATGGCAGAAACATCAACTTGTTGCCGCTGACGAACCGTGTTTTAAAATGGTTTTAAAGAATGAGAGAGAGCAACCAGAAATTCATAGAAAGACGGTACAACTAAGCACGTGTTTTTTCGCCGTAACGTAGCGACGTCACGGTAGCAGTTCAACCGGTCCACTGCGGGGTAGTTCGGATTTTATTTGTATAGAGAAACGTTTCACAAGAAAAGATAGAATATCCAAGTACAACAGCTTTTGCCGATACGCTCTATACGAATTTGTCAGGAGACTAGAATTTGCCTTGCTCCAACTTGGAGCAGATATCCGCCCTTTAGTTATTAGGCGTAAAACTGTTACATTGTGTGTTGAAGCTGACTGTTGTCTACCGAACGCTAGTGAGGCAGACATGTCAGCTGAAGCACACAAAGACAGTTTTGCGCCGAATGACATATACTAGTTTATCTTCAAACGTCTTAATTTAACATTTTTTAATATTGAAAAGTTTTTAAAAATTAAAATTTTAACTGATCACAATATCTTGGCAGTACTGCTTCCATGGCGATGCAGAAAACAAAATTCAAACAACGAAAAAAATTAAACGCCAGTGACAGATTTTGTCATTTTGTCTGCCTAAGCTTATAAAAAAAGAAAAAAGCGCCTAGGCACACAAAATGCTATTTTTACCTTGTCATTTGAGTCACAAAAACTGTCACTTTTGTGACGTTTGAAGATAAAATTATTTTTTCTATTTTGCGTCAATAATAGCGCTATTATTAAACTCGCTACTGTATCGAAATGAGCTCATTTCGATACACTGTGTAATAATGGAAAATGTAGTAATTTGTTTTCCCTAACGTTGGTATTGATTTTGACAAATGTCAAAAATCGTAAGCAAAATCAACAAAATACATAGTAATTTTTGGTAACATATACAACCACTCAATCTCAATCAAAAAATCAAACAATGTTCAATTGTTTTATCAATAACACCAACTCCCACCAATTTCCCTAAATATCAAATCTCGCACATTTTTTTTGTAAAAAAACGGCACAAAATAGGCAAAATGGAAAAAATTGAATAAAAAACTCGTGCAATAATTGTCGACTTTTGACACTTGTTTTTTAATATACTATTTGGTGGTTTTTTTCCCCAGGATATAGTTTTTTTTGGACCCAATTTGTTTGGATGGTCTATTATGCCTTATGTCCCAAGTTTCGCATAATAGCTTAAAAATTTATAAATATAATGAATTTATAATAATTTATGAAAATACATGAAAAACAATTTTGACCAAATTTTGGAGGGGGTCCGTTGTGCCCCTGGCGGTCCGTCGTGCTCCGCCCTACCCCATATTTTTACCATAACTCAACCAGCTAATTCTAAATAATGGGTTTTTTTATACGAATACACGTGTGAGACATCAAATAAATGTGATAAATATCGAAATGACAATAATCACCATACAACGACAAATTGGATAATTCAGATGTTTATCAATAAACACTTATATCCGTAGAATAGATATTAGAAATAAAACCCCCCATAATTATATTTGACAACATGTAATTGTCAAAATAATAAATGACTATCACCCGATTATACAACCGGGTACCAAAGTGGAAATCGAGCACTTCTTTTATATCTTTCGATAAAGGGTTGAAAATCGATGATTATAATCAAATAACTTGTGCAACACCGAGTGTGAATTTCAACAATTACTAAGGAATGTTTTTAAATCACCATCCGCGCACTATTTATAATTTCAATGGATCGAAACGTTTCACTAATGAATTACACCACTTTAAGTACAAATATTATATAATTATCGATCGGAATTTTGTACAATTTCAATCGAACAATTCACAAATTGCTGCAAATCGACGATTTAAATGTCCATGGTAAATATTTGGTAATTATTGAAGATTTCTTAAAACCCCACGATATTGCCGATATTTTCCAATTTTTATTCAAACAAATGGATGTGTACAATGTTATTTTATTCAATAATAACAAATTTTACACAATATGGTATCCTTATGCAGAATATTGTAATCAAAATATTTCGATACCTACATGAAATTGATGGTATCGATTTATTAAAAAATTTCAATAATAAATTACCAAAGGAATTGTATACAGCATGATCAGTAACGGGTTCAAGTAACAAGAATCCATTCAATCGCAGTGATCCAGGAGCTTTTGCTACGTTTATAAACGAAATTGGTTATCGTTGTAATGCAACAGTTGCTTATTTGAAAGAGGACAATATTGATGTATTCACAATGCCGAGGTAGAATTTGAAAGTTATAACAAAAATTATTGTTCTTTTTTTAAATTATAGGTACATAAGTGATTACTATATTGTCTAATGGCAATTAATAAGCAGACAAATATAAACAGATTCTTTAGGGACGAATTCTCTATAGATGGAATAAAGGAAAACTATTTCATCAATTTCATCATCTTGTTCGTCTATATTGAAAACGTCTATTTCTTTGTCATTATCAGCATGCGATTACTAAGACGGCGACATGTTAATTTGGTTGTTTCAAATGAACACAACCTCTTCTAGATTTACTTCAATGAAAAAAACTTGAAGTAAATCGAATTCATTATACGGTGATGCGCCTCCATTTATTGCGTTTCTCTGCTTCCGTTGAAATTTGGGAAAATTTTTGTAAATTTAGAAAGTTTACTACTTTAAACTGACGAATCTTTTGGGGGCTCTTTGACAAAATATAGAAACTTGGGACAGGTCTAAACAGATGTTTCAATACAACCCTGGAATTTCCCAATTTTCAGGTAGATCGCACTTTTAAAATCGAACCATATTCTCTAATATTGTGAATTGTAATGAAAACCGTGAAATATTCATTCGTTTTGCATATTCTTATAAACTCTTTATTTGTCCACTAAATTAAACAAGTTCTTGTTACAATATATTGTAGCATTTCTTTGTTTATTAACATAAGTCCAATAACGACTTGTTGACTAGTAATAAAGTGCTACTTTATCATTCCGCAAAAATTGAGCCGTTTATTTTACTTTCAAGGTAAACGGCTCTATTAGATACAAAGGTAATAAAATTTTGGAATTTCTCAATTTTCAGATAGATCACCCTTTTAAAATCGATTCATTTTTCTAATATTGTGAATCTTAGTTTAAATTGTCAAAAATGTCTTTGTTTTTCAAGGATTTGCATATTATTCTACTACAAACTAAATCAAATATTTTCGTTTTATAGTAAATATTATCAATCAATTATCTTTAGAAATTTATAAGTTCAAATCTTACTTGTTTAAACTCTATTTTTCAAATTTTCCACCACTTTTTTCCCACTATAAAAATAACAGGCAATAGGAAGGAGAGTTAAAGTTAAAGTTGAGATAAAACTCAGTTAAAATTTGGAGTTGGTCTAACTGATATAACAATTGAATATTGTTTGATTTTTATGATTGATGTATTTATTATTGGTTGTATATGTTACCAAAAATTACTAGAAAAAAAAATCTATTTGCGTATATATCATTGATAAACATGGACACTACATATTGATATCAGGTAAAAAACAAAAATTATTTTTAAAAGATATTTTTAAGTATTCTACGTTATGTTGACGTTATTATAATACTGTATTATCAAATAAAAGCAAAATAAACAACGTGAGATAAAATAAGCAGCTTCAATATTGAATTGAAGGATTCAAATTTTGATTGATTTTACCAATGTTAAAAAAATTGTAGAGAATCACAGAAGTTTGGGCCAGTAAAATCCTTTTGAGGGATTGTTCTAGACACAGAACATTACGTTCTCTGAATTTTTTGTGCAATTTGAAGATGGTAGAAATTAGTACTAGAGGGTCAAAGTTGGCAAATTTTTCAAAACTCACCAACTTTGATACGGAATACTACCGAAACTATAGACCGTAAATAAATTTTTCAGAGTCGCTCGCTTAAAGAGTATTTTTCAACGAAAAGAATGAGCTATCGTAAAAGCAAATTGATTGAAAATGGAATTATTGGTAGCCATTTGAAAATCGTCATTTTATCGAAATTTTTATTTTATTCAGGCACGTTATAAAATAAAGGCCAAATGATGGAGAGGTCTAAAATATTTTTTTATACATACTAGAAGATATAATGAACAAAACATGATATAAATAATTCATATTCAAGCTTTGAGTTTTTAAGGACCGAATTTTGAAAAACAGGCTAAAAGTGGTGATTTTTGGACATTCAAAAATTAATTTATCATAATCTATGGCACGTAGAGGGCTGAAATTTGGTATGTAGGAATCTTTTATAAGGTACTTTAAGATTCTAAAGTTTCAGCAAAATCGATTGAGCCCCCTCATGAGAAATTATTCGAAAAGTAATGGAATTACTCATATATATGCATATGTTAAATTAGGATTATATTAACCAGGATACTACTGGCTTTTGATTTAAGTAAGTTCGATCGTCGGCAGCAGGGGCTAATGAAATAAGCCTATCAACTCACGAATTTATTATGGGACGAAGTCTAATAATAAAACATCTAAACCGATTATATAAAAAGTGTTTGCAACACATCATACTTTACATCGAATGTATACAACCCAAAATCCATATGTAACTTTCAACCAGCCACCTGTAGCTTCAATGGGCGAAACAGCACAAAAAGTGAACGAATATGTCCCGTGATTTTAGTTCTTCTAGAGGGCGCTGGTGGTCCTTTGCGCAGTGTGTGACGACCACCTCCATAAACTTGGCACCTGAAAATTATTCTTAATTATTTTGATATAAACAAATCGTTTGTTCGTCGTTTGTTCTTAAATGTTCGTTAAAAATTATTATTTGTTCTATAATTTTTTATTTATAAAAAATTAAACAATTTTTCTTTGTTAAATTGGCACTTTTGGTCTTGAATTTCATTTTATTTTTTTTTCTCGATAGATTAATTTTTTTTATTATTTGTTCGCTCAATTAAATCATTTGTTCGATTGTTTTTATATTTTTATTTAATTTTTTTCATAATTAATTTACACCTGTAGCAAGAAACCCCCACCACCTATGCAACCCGCAACACCGGTTCCCACAATTCCCCCACTAGAGGGCGCTGGTGGTTCTTTGCGCCGTGTGCGACGCCGCGGTTTACTAGTTATTATTATACAGGGTGATTCACGAGGAATAATGAGCCTGAAAAAATCTAATGCAACCAACATTACATTTACACAACTTACTTCCAGATATACAGCACTGGCGGCTCTCCTGGGCACATAGGAGAAACGTTCGCCCCTCCCATCTGTAGCACTTGCATATGAGTTAGAAGGAGATAAAGAGAATGTAGGTGGTGAAAAAAAGCAGAGTGCAGATGGGGTAAAAAAAATGAACAATAAATATACAATACTTTTATTGAAAAAATACATCTTTGTATTTATTCTTTAAAAATAAAGTAAGGATTCTAAATTCTTCTATAACTGTTGTTGACCCCATCATAAAACCAAATTTGTAAACTATTCCCGTTTTTCTATTTCAAAGAAAATACTTACAATTTTACGAATAATGGCATCTTGTGAATAGTCCCTTCTTTGTCTGATGCGTTTGATCGGGGATGTAATTTCAGAAATTCGGATACTGTGTAACAAAGATACCGAATCTCTAACATCTCGTTTTTGGCAATTTCTAAAATATGGGATATCTGTCGAGTTTTTGTTACAATCGAAAGTGTTCTGTTTGGTCAAGGGTCTAAAGGTGGGTGGTTGCATTTTTAATTCCTTCACCACCTACATTCTCTTTATCTCCTTCTAACTCATATACAAGTGCTACAGATGGGAGGGGCGAACGTTTCTCCTATGTGCCCAGGAGAGCCGCCAGTGCTGTATACATTTAGTGCTATACCAAATACTAGCACTATTATGAGTGTTAGAAAAAAAAGGACAAAATAAAAATTCTATAAATAAACACCGAAGGGTCGTTCGTCGAAAGATTGGGGCCGAAAAATATACCTTTTTATTCTGTTTTATATTCCTTTCTCTGTCGGCTACTTTTGTTACTGTATCTACATCTAGGGAATGTCGATTAGAAACTCATTCATGAATTATAAAAATTTGCAATAAACATAGTAATAAATAAATCAATTAACCAACAAATAGGGAAAACAACAAACAAACAGTCAACGAAATAAAAATAATAAGCACTGCTTTCAATTATACCAGTTATCAGTGTCGGATAGATAATTTAAACATAACACTTTATGTAAAAATAATATTTGTATCTAAATTATCAGAATATTGTTCGATACGGGGAAAATAAAAAAAAAACCATCAAAATTCACAAGCCAAAAAAAGAACTATCAAAAATCGCTCTATGCTCAACGAAATCGCCAAGACAAGTAAACAGATACAAGAAAGAACCAAATCGTAAAATGGACCAAAGCGTCAATTTTCGACGGATATTTGGAAAAATGTAACATCTGTTGTATTCTGAATATACGTTTTTTTGCCGGGAACGTCCAACATCTGTTTTCAATTAGGGACGCCCTTAGACCGAAACAATCTCAATATAAGTGATAAAAGGTTTCAGATGAACTGAATTATTGGTAATTACGATCATTATTTTTCTTAGTATATTTATCCGGTTATTAATTTTAACAATATGTATAAAACACCGTTACTTTACTGGATAATGAACTGATTAACATAAAAGCTATCATTTTACCACTTTGCTCATCAATTGCATTTTGTTTTTAATTATTTGGAAAAAGTATTTTAAGTTAATTAAAATGAAGTATTATTTATTTATTTTTTAATTCAAAGAATTGAATTCCAAATCTAAAATTCAGTATTGGAGTATTCTAGAATTTTCGATATTCTTTAGAAAGAAAAAGGAGGTAACAAGCGTATACACAGGCCAGTTAGGGTGATTGCAGGTCACTACCCGAACATGCAATAAACTAAATTTTCGTAAGAAAAGGATGGAGAGCAGATCGTAAGAGAGACAGATTGCACAGCAACAGAATCTCGAGAAAAAGAGGCCAACTCTTAGACTTTATTGCTGTCCTTTTCACAACAAAGATAGCTGGTATTTCGCACTTTGTCAGACTAGAAGAGATTCCTAACAAAAAAAAAATAGGAGGTAACATTTGTGATGTGGGTGGAACTTAGCTCTTTAGAACCACCAACTTCTTATATCTGTCTCATCTGTTTTGTGAATCTTTGTCCCACTTATGGAAGAATTGTATTGGTTGAAAATCTGACAGTCTTCGCTTTAATGTACATTTCCCGGAAAACGGATAACAATTTTCAAAAAAAAAACAATCCTAGCGCACTGTAGAATAGATTGGTCTATTCAGATGTGTACATTTTATTTAATTATATTAAAAACTGAACGCAAAAAAAGAAAAATTGGAAATCACTTTATTGCATGTTTTTGGAAAAACTAAATGCATATTCAAAAAAAAATCCTGGCGCACCACACAATTAACATATTTATCGGATTCTAGATCGACCTTCTCTTCAACTTCTAAACTGTAGCCAAAAAACGTCAAATGCGATACCACGGGAACTAATGGGACCATATCCACTCTTAAGATATCAAAACAAAGGGTGTCAAAATTGACACAAGTTTAGATATGCTTGTTATGTTTACATATTTATCAATAATTATATTTCAAATCTATCCAAGCTCTGAAAATGTAATGATGGTTGCATCAAAATTTTTGAGGCTCATTATTCTTCATGAATCACACTGTATAATAATAACTAGTAAACCGCGGTCGTCGCACACGGCGCAAAGAACCACCAGCGCCCTCTAGTGGGGGAATTGTGGGAACCGGTGTTGCGGGTTGCATAGGTGGTGGGGGTTTCTTGCTACAGGTGTAAATTAATTATGAAAAAAATTAAATAAAAATATAAAAACAATCGAACAAATGATTTAATTGAGCGAACAAATAATAAAAAAAATTAATCTATCGAGAAAAAAAAATAAAATGAAATTCAAGACCAAAAGTGCCAATTTAACAAAGAAAAATTGTTTAATTTTTTATAAATAAAAAATTATAGAACAAATAATAATTTTTAACGAACATTTAAGAACAAACGACGAACAAACGATTTGTTTATATCAAAATAATTAAAAATAATTTTCAGGTGCCAGGTTTATGGAGGTGTGATGACCGCGGTTTACTAGTTATTATTATATATCGGATAGATTAACAGATGGTCTTTTTTAACAAAATTATTTCAAATTGTTTGACAACTATATGTAAGTCAAATGATAGGACTGTCGTAACAAAAAGATGTGAAAATCTGATCAACTTTTTATATTCAAAATCTAGTAACATGCATAAATCGAAAATAATGGCACTTATCACGTAATTTCGAGCTACGTTTTTAGATATTGAAATAACAAAAGAACAAAATAGTTTAAATTCTAATACCTTATGTACACAAAAAATATAAAATTCACTTCTGAAAACAAAACAAAAACAAAATTCTGATAACACGTCGTTGCATATGCGGCATCACAAGCCAACGAGCTAAATTTTTCAGGAAGTCTCCTCTGTCAACATTTGCTGCTTCGTGCATATTATGAGGAATATTATTATTATTGTTAATAAAAAATTAATGATTATAATGTTATAATTAAACTTCTCTTAATAAGTAAAATTTAGTAAAATTTAATTCAACGCTGCCGTAAAGGTGATCGGCGCAAAGGACTACTAGCGCTCCCTGGCTGGTGTCCCGACATCGAACCATTTTTTGAAACATGGAGTTATAGGGGGGGTGCTTTCAACAATTACTAAAACAATAAACTTTAAAACGATTGGTGTATTTCGAATTTACCGCTTTAATTAGTTGAAATATGACATTCAGCGCGATATTTAAATCACACACGCCAGTTTTCAAAATGTAATCCTTTAATATTTTCTTTTTACAGTTTTAATTAGAAAAAAGTGATACTTACACTATGAATATATAACATTGTGATAGTATTGCGCAATTGTAGTGCCATATTTTTCGTGATATAAATAATTTAAAAAAAAGAAAAATACAAAATTCACCAACCAAAGGGTTCCAAGATTTAAGTTGGTACCCTTGAATATAGAAATATTTTTACGGATTTCATATTAAACTCCGATTGAACAGTCACACCAACATAACTCTTGATCATTTTGAAATTTCCCTAAATCGGCGTCTCGTTAAGGTTTATTTCACGGAGTATAGATATAGGAGTCCGAACGGTATAGGCTTTTTCACGATATTTATGTACATAAAAATGAACCCAGAGAATAGCACATTTTTCTGTCACTCGCGGCGCTAAGATCAGTAGCGTACTGATAGTGGTCGCGATAGTGGTGGTTACAGTGGTCGCCTGGACTTAGTAAATTTCGACTTATAAGCCAAATTACTTTATGGTTGAGGTGCACAAAGAAAATTTTCTACCGCAATTTCTATGAATAGCAATTTTGTCCGCATCTGGTATGAGTTGTAAATTATCCGTTACTATTCATGTAAATTACGGTAGAAAATTTTCTTTGTGCACCCCAACCATATGGCTTATAAGTCGAAATTTGCTAAGTCCAGGCGATCACTATATCGTCCTTAACGAGAATACCGAGTACTCTGCCGATCGTAGCGCGCTCTGCCGGCAAAAGTTTTGTCCCTAAATTCGTGCCATAATTTTAACATTACGTTCGGACTCCTATATCTATACTCCGTGGTTTATTTATACGAAACAGAAACGTTCAAATATACATTTTTACTAAATCACTAAAAATAATATAATGATTAGATATAAGATTTTTTTGTATTTGTACTAGAAAACGTAAATTAAAATTATTGAGCTACAATTAGGATGGAGTTGCTGTGGTACCAACGGTTAATAACTATTTCCCCCATAACATACCAGATTTTCTGACAGATGACAGTAGTGGCGACATTGTCATAACCAAGAAAAATTAATAAAAATCCTAATTAGCAACAAAATAAAATTAATTAGAATTAATTCTAATTAATTCAACAAAATAATTACAATTACTTCAATATAATGTAAGTATATTAATTAACATTAATTATACCACATAGTAGTTTTTAAATAATAATTATTTGATACACACCTATTTAGCCGATATTTTGTATTAAATAACACTTGATTTTTCGAAAATAAAACAGCGTAGGTGTCTATATTTATTATTATCATTATCATTATTATTTTAAACACACATCCCAAGACAATTTCAACAATTATGACTCATGACCTTTTAATCTCAAATTTCAGATCAAATTATGGCAATAATTAATTAAAAATCGGCTTTGAATTAGTAGAGAAACACTCAACAACAACAACAACAACAAAAATGAATTATCCATATCAGGACGATCGTAAGAAATTCTATTGTCGTGAATGGGTCTTTCAGAAATTACTGCATTGTTTAGATCAACGGCCCATCTCCAAGACATGCGGTGCCCTACTATTAGGCAATAGTGGTTGTGGTAAAACGACACTATGCCAAGAGATCTGCCTACCGACCCAATACAATCCACAAACGAACCGTCAACAACGTCTACTAAACCGTCGATTATTATGCTATTATTTCTTGCACGGCCACAATGAACGCACCTTATCACTAAACGAATTCATTCGAACATTAGTAACGCAAATCTTGAACCATTCAACTGAGAGCCATAAAGAACGACAATTACGCAGGCGATTATTACAACAACAACAACAACAACAATCAGGCAGCGAAACACCACCGCAATTGGAACAAACAACAATAACAGAGAATAATGTGAATTTACCGGTGAATCCGCGCACATTAATCGCCGATGCATATTTAGAGAAATTGAAATCGGATCCGGAAATACAGATAGCATTACGTGCAAAAAATATCGAATTGAATCCTGATGATTGTTTGAAACGTGCCCTATTATTTCCATTATTAGAAATTGATCCACCAAAAACGGCATTATTCATTCTAATCGATTCAATCGATGAATATTCATTCATCTATACGAATTCAACATTAACACGTACGAAACCAAAAGATCGTAATTGTAATAATAATGGTAATAATCATCAACAGAGTCGGACGATTGCTGAATTATTAGCCAATCATCATCATTTATTTCCGCAATGGTTATTATTAGTTTGTACGGCACGTAAACAATCCAAATCGATAGCGAAAATGTTTACCGGTTTTCGTAAATTGAGTTTAGATGATTTACGTAAAACCCATGTGGTACGTGATGTACAACAATATATTTTGGCACGTTTAGATCAAGAGAATTCATTAAGGCAACATATCAGTCGTGATACGGCTGAAATGTTGAATCAATTACATATAAAATCGAATGGTTGTTTTCTATATTTAGAGAAAGTATTGGATGGGATTAGTGATAATTTTATTATATTACGTGAAATTAAAGAGATACCCGGTACTTTAAATGGTTTATATCTATGGTTGTGTCAACGTTTATTCCAGAAGAAACAATTCCAAAAGGTACAACAATTATTAAATATTATCTTAGCAATAAAATGTAATCTAAACGAATTGTTATTGTACGATATAATACGGATTGTACAACCGAAATTGCAACAAGATGAATTTAAAAAACGCTACAATCTATTAAAGCGTTTATTAATCGTTAATAATAAAACTGGAACGATTCAATTGTTCCATCATTCATTCGCTGAATGGTTGCTTGATATCAAACATTGTACACAGAAATATTTATGTAATATCAATATCGGTCATTGTATATTAGCCATGTATTATACAATCCATGCTAAATATCTCAACAATCAAGAGATCTACGACTATTGTTATCATCTAACTAGAATGGAGCAGTATTTGTTGGAGAAACCCTTAGAGAAATCGGTGATTTTAAAGAAATTCCAACAACAACAATTAAAACAACAACAACAACAACACGAAGAGAATTTATTAGTGGATTTAGAACAGAGTTTTATCGAAACTGAAACAAGTATTGATGAGATAATTGGTGATAAATTCGAGACTGTAACATTACAACCTGAATTACCTTTACAAGTGGAAGAGGAGGCACGTGCGGCTACCGTTCCGATTTATGCTGAAATCAATAAAGTTTCAAAGAAATTAATGATGGATTATCATCAATCAGCCAATGATGATGATGATGTTGGTGGTAATAATGATGATAAAATTCTCGATACACATACATTGATTGTGTTGTGGTTGATTTTGTCCGGTTGTAATGTGGAAGATTGTCTGTTGGATGGCAATGAGGTGTCCGGTGTTAATTTCGGTGCTTATCTACCGACTGATCAGAAAGTTATGAAATTATTATTGGAGGCTGGTGCTGTTGAACAGATTGATAATGATGGTTGTGAATATGAGAGTCAAGTAATTGTGTTGTTTTGGGGGTTGTTTTAAATGTTGAAAAAATTGATTTTTGTGGTTGTTTCTTTTTTTTTAGATGTCGTTGATTTCGAGTAGTACCGAACCTAGTCCGGAACCGTTGTTTGATTTGCATGATTTACATGGACAGGCGGCTTTACATGTGGCGGCACGTTTAGGACAAGCACAAGTCGTTAAGGTATCTCGTTATCCAATCAAATATAAACTAGATTCTTATTGGTGATTCGATGGCTAATTAGAAGCGACTATTTGAATTATAACCAATCACAATCTACAATTTTATAATTTTAATTATCCAATAAAAAATATCCAGTTCTGTTTATTGATCAATTGTTAACAAGTTGGACTTTTATTGGTTATTGATGGCCAATTAGAATTCTCAATGCGAATTATAACTAATCAAAATAATTGTAAATTGTTATCTTAAATTATGCAATCATTTGTTTATTGGCCAATTGTAAACAAGCTGGACTTTTATTGGTTATTGATTAACCAATTCTGTTTACCGATTCGTTGAATTCTTGATGATCCAATATAGGTTCATAATTTTAGCATTTTTCAAATATTATAGAAAAGGGATAATTCAAATTATTTTATTGGTTATTCGTTCACCAATGAGATTGTGGAGATTTATAAATTGATTGGTTGTTTGTTAATTAAAAAGGTCCAATCACAGATAAATTAGATTCTTATTGGTTCTTTAATGGCCAATTGGGATTTACAATGTGAATTATAACCAATCAAAATAATCAGTAAATTGTTAATTTAAATGATCCTATCAAAAGTATTCAGTTTTGTTTTATTGGTCAATTGTAAACAAACTTGACTTTTATTGGTTATTGATTAACGAATTCTATTTACTGATTCTCTGAATTCATAATAATCGAATATAGACGAGATTTCAATTGTTTATAATTTTTGCATTTTTCAAATCTCAGAACAAAAACATCATTCAAATTAGAGCCATTTTATTGGTCATTCGTTGACAAATGAGATTTCAGAATTCAAATTAGAATCAATCAGATCAATTGATTGGTTATTTGATAATTTAAATTATCTAACACAGTGGTTCTCAACTTGTTTTTTGATTGCGTTACACTTTCAACATTTTCAAAATTTGCTAACACTAACAAAAAAATAAATACAAATAATTTGCATTTGTAAAATGTGGCGGCGGCACACTTCAAGAATTTGGCGGTACATAAAAGTGCTGCGACACAGTGGTTGACAATCACTCATCTAACATATACAATACGAATGAACAGTATACAGTTTTATGTGTTAGCCAATCGTAAACAAGCTGCAATTTGATTGGTTATTGATTAACCAATACCGGTATTTAATTCAAATCAATTAACTATTTTTGGTTTCTTCAAATTTCAATCAAAACAAGCGAATAATTCAAATTAAATCCATTTTATTGGTTGTTATACATATAATAAAATGTTGACCAATCGTAAACAAGCCGGAACTTTATTGGTCATTCATTAACCAATAGTGGTATATAATTCAAATCGATGAATTAGAATAAATGATAATATAGTATACTGCTTATCGATTGGTTGAGTTCTTGACAAACAATTGAATATAAATGAGATTTCAATTGTTTATTATTTTTATTATCAAATTTAATCCAATCAAAAGAAAAAAATATTAAAATATAGTCATTTTATTGGTTATTCAATGGTCAATACGATATTAGAATTATTATAATTATTATTAAGTAAACTATAATTGGTTAACCAAGTCCTACTCAAGTTATTTATTGGCTATTAAAAGTCGAAAATTTGACCAATCATAAAATGCCTGAAATTTTATTGGTTATTGCTTAACTAATAAATCAAATCAATGAGTTTTGGATTAGCAAACTTTCAATTGTTTTTTTTTCAAATCTCAGGAATCATAAATTCCAACCAATCGCAACAAAAGGATAAATCAAATTAGAGCCATTTTATTGATGATTAGATATTAGCATTCAAATTGTAACCAATCAAAATAATTGGTTGGTTATTCTATCATTTAAATTATCCAATCATAAAGTCTAATTTGATTTGTCCAATACGGAGGCAACAATATATTAACCAATTTGCCAATCAATATTGACTCAGATTTCTTTATTTATTCATAATGAACAATAATTGGTTAATCAAATCATATCGACAGTGTTTATTAGTTGCTAGCTATCAAAATTCTAATCAATTAATTATTTAATTGACTTATTATCAACGATCCCAACCAATCCCCGATAGTTAAAACAATATTAATTAGTGATTGGTTATCTAACAACCAATGAGGTTCGATGATTTCTATTAATAACCAATCAGAATTAATTGTTTTGGTTTTCCAAATAATAGGTGTTGCTTGAAGCTGGCGCCAACGCAGATCAGGCCGATGTTGATGGTTGGACACCGTTACGAGCTGCTGCATGGGGTGGACATACTGAAGTACATACATTCTTATATCATCTTCAATTAAAGAAATTACTTAAAAACAATCGTTTCTAGGTTGTTGAATTATTAGTAAACCATGGTTGTTCATTAGATAGTGTTGATAGTGAGAATCGTACAGCATTACGTGCTGCTGCATGGTCGGGACATGAGGAAATCGTTAAAATACTCTTAAAAAATGGTGCCAATGTTAATTTAACCGATCATGAAGGACGTACCGCATTAATAGCTGCATCGTATATGGGACATGCTGAAATTGTTGAACATTTATTAGATTATGGTGGTAATATTAATCATTCAGATACTGATGGACGTACCGCTTTATCAGTGGCAGCATTATGTGCACCCCGACAACCTAGCATTAATGTTGTTTCAACATTATTAGAACGTGGTGCTAGTGTTGATCATAAAGATAAAGAAGGCATGACACCGTTATTGGTAGCTTCCTTCGAAGGCCACAAGTATTTTTAGTATTTTCGAACTATTTTTAATAATAATTGTGTATGTGTTTTTTTTTGTTAAAGGGATATTTGTGAGTTATTATTAGAGAATGAGGCTGATGTTGATCATTGCGATAATTCCGGCCGTACTCCCTTATGGGCGGCAGCTAGTATGGGACATGCCCCTGTTGTTGCTCTCTTATTATTCTGGGGTTGTTGTATCGATGCAATGGATTCTGAGGGACGTACCGTATTATCAGTGGCGGCGGCACAGGGTTGTGTTGATGTTGTACGACAATTATTAGATCGTGGTTTAGATGAACAACATCGTGATAATTCCGGTTGGACACCATTACATTATGCTGCCTTTGAAGGACATTTGGATGTGTGTGAAGCACTATTAGAAGCTGGTGCACGTATCGATGAAACAGATAATGAGGGTAAAGCATCATTACTATTGGCAGCACAAGGTGGACATACGGCTTTAGTTAAGCTATTTTTGGAGAAATATAATGCACCAGTCGATCAACGGCCACATGATGGTAAAACTGCGTTACGTTTAGCCGCTCTAGAAGGCCATTATGAGATTGTACAGATTCTGTTGCAACATAATGGTGATATTGATGCAAAAGATTCAGATGGACGGAGTACTTTATACGTATTGGCGTTAGATAATCGTTTAGCAATGTCGAAATTTTTTCTACAAAACGGTGCCGATGTTGAGACACGTGATTTAGAGGGACGTACACCATTACATGTTTCAGCATGGCAAGGACACACTGAAATGGTACAATTATTAATCAAATCCGGTAAATGTCAGATTGATGCGTGTGATTTAGAGAATCGTACCGCTCTACATTCAGCCAGTTGGCAAGGGCATAACGATATTGTTAAATTACTATTAGAGAATGGTGCCCAACCGGATCATACATGTAATCAAGGTGCTACAGCATTAGGGATAGCAGCACAAGAAGGCCATGAACTGTGTGTTGTAGCATTATTAGAATACGGTGCAGATCCGAATCATTCGGATAGTTGTGGCAGGAATGCGTTACGTGTAGCCGCCAAATCTGGCCATCGTGGCGTTGTTCGATTATTAGAAGAATACAATGCTACACGATCGTATAAATTAAATCAACAACAACAACAACCGCATACTAGTAGTAGCGCTAATTCGATAACATCCGCATCAACAGCTGAAACGAAACCGAGTTGTGCGATTCTATACCCAAATGAATGGTCAGAACAACCTCAACAACAACAACAACAGAGGCGTTCAATGGTATCGTTAGGTAATCACAGTTCAAATTCGAAATCCAGTTCGAATCTAACAGGATCGAGTCATTCGAGTCGGCATGGTAATAATGAGAAAATTAAAGATAATCAACCATCGATAACGACAGTATTGACAACGGCTACACCAACAACTACAACAACAGCATTGTCGTTTACACAGCAATTACAACAGTGTGGACGGGGTGGTAAAACGCGACCGTTAAGTAAATTGTTGTCGCCGTTACAGAGTGAACCGCAAAGTCCCATCTATGCATCGCCACCGTTAAGTCCGATCCATGATACGTCCAATATTTTCGGTAATTATAACAATTACACAATACAGGGTGTCTCATTTAAGATTTTCGAAATTGTCGTAATATTCGAGACAGTTGGGACAGCCTGTATATTCTAGTTATAAGAAATAAGCCTGTGTTGTGATTAGTTTCGACAACCACTCGTATACTTGTCTCCTTCTAGTGCATATTAACTGTTCTGCTATTGGTCTAGACATGTGACACGATTACTAGATAATAGCAGACACGCTTAAACTTTGTATAACTGGTTGCATAACTGTAAGGTGTTGTAGGTTTTACCGGTGGTCCGATTTATCAGCCAGTGTTACGGCATAATTTTGCTAAACCACCTGATACGCATTTTGCCCGTGATACACATATGCGTATAATATTAGGGAATTCATCGATAAGTGGTGGTGGTGGTGGTTTTTTGACGAGATTTGATAAGAAATCCGATGGTCAACAACAGCAGCAGCAGCAACAACAACAAGACTCAAAATCAAGGTTTGTTTGTTTGTTGTTTTTTTTTGTTGTTTATTGATTTTATTTGTTTATTTTTGTAGTCAAAAACCTAAACGTAACGGTATTGTAACGAATCCCGCTTTACGTTTGGTTGCAAATGTTAAAAATGGTTTAGATACGGCTGCAGCAAATCTACGTAAATCAACATCTAGTTCAAATCCTAGTATGAAAACGAATAGTTTTCATTGGAGAAAAGAGACACCATTATAGATTTTCTTTCAGTTTTTTTTTACAAAATAATAATTGTAAGAGAAAATATTATACGAAAAGAGATAGAAAATTTTCAACGCTAGTCACGGTAAATTTTGTTTCTTGTTTTTGCTTTATAATCAGTGCAATTCTGTACTTTGTTATCGGCAAAATGTTTTTTTTTGCTTCATCGGGTCCGCTGCGTTTTAAATTAGCGAAAGCTATGTTTAAGCTTTAAAAAAAAACGAAGACTTAAATCTGTGTCGAAGCGAAATGACCCTTATCTACAAGTAATAGGAATAATATTGGTAAAGGAGGAAGAAGATAGGAAATATACAATTGATAGACGGACAGTAATCATAAAAGCAATACCCAGAAATGGGTGGAAAAGAAATAAACTATCAAATCTAAGCAGATAAAACGACAAGTCTGTAAAAATAAGAAAAACTCGAATGACTAAACATTGAAAGAAATGTTATAAAGAGAGGGAGAATGATTTAAGGAATGAAGGAAAAAAAGAGAGAAGTTACCAAAGAATGAGAAAAGAAAAGCGTAACAAGAAAAAAAGAAAGAACAAATAGTAATCGACATATAAAAATAGATATAAACGAATGGTAATTAAAAAATAATAGAAATGGAAGAATTTTAAGAAAATAGAAAGATTAATAAAAAAAGAGTTGAATATAGAGAGAAATGGAGGTTTTCAAAGAAAAGCAGACAGCTGAAAGATGTAAAGCTCACATAAGTTATAGTAAAAACAAAGACGGAAAAGGTTCGAAATGGAAAAGGAGGAAATCAATGAAGGAGAAAACCTAGCGAAAAACTAGAATAACAAAAAAAAAATCCAATTAGAAATTCTATAAAGTGACAAGGGATGGTTGAAATGAAAAAAGAAGAAGAATGGAGGGAATAAGTCAAGAAATTAGAAAAGGAAAGAGTAACATAAAGAATAAAGAAAGATTAGCAAATGAAAAGGATGGAAATAGAACAAATGAAATTTATAGAAAAAATTTATGATAAAATATAAGAGAAATAGACAAGTGTTGAAAAAAGAGGCCAATAAACACATGAAAAAAAAAACAGAAGTTACAGTAAAAAGGAACAAAGGCAGAAGTAGAAAGAAAATGTTCTAAATAGAAAAGAAGGAAATTGTTAAAAAAATAATAAAAGAATGACTTACAGAAATAAGAAAAATAGAATGAAAACTTAGAAAACTAGCACAAACAGCAATAAAAAGTGGAATGTACAGTAGACCAAATTTTGTACTGATTTTATCATAGAATGACTTTATGATGTTTAGATTAATAGCAAATTTTTTGTTAGTATGGAATTTATCAATTAAAATTTAACAAGAGATCTATGAAGTCTTTTGAGACATAAAATCGATACAAAACTTGATCTACTGTAAAATACTTTTTATCTTTAGGACTTGTGCCGTTGTCTGTTTTCTCAATTTTGTTTCTGTCTTTCTTCGGTATGAATTAATTCTCTCTCTCTCACACACACACACACACAGAGAGACACTATCGCTATTCGTCTCTTTCTTACCCGTACTATTTATCGTTCTGATTCTCCTCGTTTCTTATGTCTGCACTTGACTCTCTTTTCGCTCTCAAACACTATCTTTATGATTTCAGCCTTATTTTACTCGTCTCGTTTGTTCTTACTCTTTTATCATCTCGTTCTAAAGCTTTTCTTATCTTATAGTATTTGTTTATTGTTTCTTTGCCTTTGTTTTCTGTAACAATTTTTATTAAAATCAGTTTGCCTCTGGATCTTTTGGTGATGATGACGCAGTACAGAATTGCATTCATTTTTATTTATCATTTAATTATAATTAATTAAAATTTTTAACAATTTCAGATAAAATTAAATAGAAAGAAAATTTTGAAAATTATCACACATTGACACAATAATAACAAATTCAACAACAAAAAAAAAAACAAACGCAATTAAGCAACACACTCAACCTAGTCTTATATCAAAGATTTATTTTTTTCTAATTACAATCAATTAAGTGATTAATTAATTAATTTATAAACAATAATATTAGTAATAGCATTAAACAATTAAGGCCTAATTTTTTAACTCTCTCTTTGTCATATTTTTTTATACACATCTATTTATCAACGATTTTTTTTAATTAATAATTAAATAATTTTCTTTTGTCTTTTTTTTTAATTTGAAATAATCAATAATTTCTTGTGATAGACTTTGTATGTATGTGTAGTGTTCATTATATTTTTTTTAATTATTTACAAATAGTAATAGTAATTATAATAATAACTAATAATTAATAATAATAATAGTAGTAATAATAGTATATATTTTTAGGAGCTTTATACATTTTCTTACGCGTTTTTTTCTCTTTGTTTTTTATTTTATTTTGATTTAAGACACGAATATTTTATATTTTCAGGCTGATTTTTCCAAACTTAATCTCAACTGAAAGTGATCTTCAATCATCATGACTTAAGCATTGTTTAAGCTTAATTTAAAGACCGATTTTCATTTGAGATTATACGCATGGAGAATTAACCGGTTTTTGGTTTTACAAAATTCTAATTTGCTCGTCTATTTTTTTTCTTGTTTATTTGGTCGGTTGACAAATTTTGAGATCTCATCTAATTATGATTACATTATGCTTTTTTTTTAATTTTTTTCCCCGAAAATTAATAATAAATCCCAATTATTAATAATTATCAGTAATAATAATTCTAATAATAATAAAAATAATAAGAATAATGATAGTAATAATAACAACAACACAATTTTGTTTTTTTGGATGGAAATAAGTATACCTACGTACGTATCAATTAAATGTATGCCTTTCGTTTTTTGTATTTTTTGAAAAAAAAACTAAATAATGGGATTTGAGAAAGTTGATAATACATGCTTTAGTTTTGTACGATAATATTAAAAAATCTATATATACAAAAAGAACTTAAAAATTGTGCACTGTATATGTTGGAAACAGTATTAAGATTTAAAGAATTGAAAAAATATTTTAAAAATAAATGCGTGTAAACGAAATTGTTTGATTTACCAGTGATTTTATTCCACTTGCAATCGATTTATTGTACTATAATCTGTCCAAAAATTAAGTATAAAATTTCAAATTGCAGATGATAGGTTATAAGCAACTTAATGTGTGAAAAGTTCCTAACTTTTACATGTTTACATGAAAGAAAACGAACATTATATAGTGGCACTCCTGTTTGAATAAAACCCTACGCATTTGTTTACATATTTTGCTGGTACTTTTTTACTATTAACCCTGAAGTTCGATATTTTATATTTTTTTGGAGATTGTTAAATCCTTTTCGAATCAATTTTCTGTTTAATACAATAAAGAATTTAAATTTTGGGGGTCTTAATAGAGGAACTATTTATCGTTGCGTAGGCTAGCTGCATTTCTGTCATTTGAAATTTTATACTTAATTTTTGGACGGAGTATAGTGATGTAACTGTCAATTTCAACCAATAGAATACAAACTAGAATTTGATTGGTTCTTGGCTAACCAATTACAATTGACATATTACTAATGTATGGGTTATTTTAGAAAGTTACTAGGATTCGGTTGGTAATACTTTCTTCAATTCTAATAGTTTAGTGATTTTTAATCACTAGACATCAGTTGGTAGAATTTTGTTTGTGCTGTGTTCATTTGTTTTTCTTACAATTATTTACGATTCAGTTGATTAATAAATAATTTAATATGAATTTTAATTAATTTATGTACGCATTTCAACAGAATTTGAACGTACAAATCAGGGGGGGGACTCTGTTATGGAAGGGATAATGCCTAACTCTTAACCGCTCGTAGGTAGCGCAGCTATCGCAAATTATCCTGGACATAAACTAATTCGTCTATTATCCGGTCAAGAGATGTCGGATATTAGACATTCGTAAATAATTAAAATGTTTTTCTTCATCTGAAAGTCGCATTTCTTGTCATAAGTTATGAAAGTCGCCTTTTTGTCGTCTGTTCTTGAAAATATTTCTAACCCAAAACCTCTTTCTCCTTTTGTTTTTCGTTTTTATAATCAACAATAACAACATCAAATTAACGTTCAATAATTTCTTTAAAATAAAATATACGCTCTTTTCTAAGGCAAAATTTTTATTGTTTATGGGACCGGTCTCGGCTTACGCCATCATCAGCCACCCCAAGTCAAAAATTTTCTCAAACTAAAAACAAAATCACAATTATAAAATTGCAAAAATAATAAAAATACGGTATAGATTCTCAAACAATTTCCAATCGCACAATTAACGAATTTAACAACAAAACTATATGTCCTTCTTCTCTTTTATATTACTTATTATTTAGCAACTATCTATGAAAATTAAACTATTAAACAAAACTAAGCACACTAAATTAACATCAATCAAAAATCTAATTCTGACTTGGGGTGGCTGATGATGGCGTAAGCCATTATTAACACACCAAGGATGGATTATGGAATTGATAATAATTTCTTTCTCTGGTACAGTGTTGAATCCAGACATTTTACCCCGGGGGGGAAATTTGTGTTTGAGGGAGTGAATGATAATAATAGTAATAATGATAATAATAATAATTTACTTTTAACCATAGAACACTAAATTATCAGACCCAGTGAAAATATGGGACTGAATTAGGGATTCTAACTTGGCAATAGTATCAAAATAAAGTGTTTCAAAGTCACCACGTTGTGCCTCCTCCTGTGGCAAGGCCGTGAGCGGCACATTTTCCTCAATTTTGTATTGAACGGCCTGGAATTGCTTGAATGCGCTAAGTGCGATTGTTTTCCGCGCGTTAATTGAATTGATATCCCAATTTGGCGAGAAATTGGATGCATGATCAGAGATACGACCCAAAATTGAAAGAATCTGGTCTCGTTGGCGTTTCCATGGTTTAATACGATTCTCTAGATCAATCTGAGCTGAGATTTCGTCAGACTCGTTACCCATTTTGAGCTTAGGTATTTTATCGAAAAAATGCTTCGGATCTTGATCTTCTTCTTCTTTTTTATTTGTGGATGTGCTTCGGATACTGATTTTCTTCTTCTTTTTTATTTGTAGATCTCCTTCGGATCTTGATTTTCTTCTTCTTTTTGATTTGTGGCTGTTTCTACTCGAACCTTTGTTTTAACTGTATCACGGCTAACTACTTTCCAGAAGTTAATTCGCGGCTTTGTAAATCCGGCTCGAAGGAGCAAAATGGTGTGTAGGTGTGATGGTGTAATACAATGATTTTTCGTTCTTATCTATTATGTATTTAGGTATTTATTTTACTGTTTGTTAGAACGAGTTTCGACAGTAAGTGACAACAACAACTGTAAATATGCCCCTATTTGGTCATCAACTATAAGTGGTAGGGGCGTTGAGAAATAATAAACAAAAATCACTACAACACACCTTGCACTAATAATCTTTTAATCCAGTTGCAAATACAGCATAGCGCAATTGATAACAACACATGTAAACACATCAAATCACAGATTTGTAAATACTTGTAACAGTCGTTTTATCGTACAAAATTTATAAATGAAACAAATGAAAAAGAAAAAAGAAAAATAAATCATTTATTTCGGTTATTTGTTCGGTCCTTTTGTTTATCAAGTTTTCTGGAAACGGATATATGTGACGCCTTTTTTTAAATTTCTTGTCACAGGGTATGAGATCCAAGACACGTCCATTTGAGAAATAATAAACAAAAATCACTACAACACACCTTGCACTAATAATCTTTTAATCCAGTTGCAAATACAGCATAGCTTAAATTACATTCCTAATTTTGATGTAACTTTGCAATGACACAATTTGAAAATAATTCAATAATTCAGATACAGTTGAACCTCGATAAGCCGAACTTCGATAAGACGAATTTTCAATAAGTCAAACTAAATTTGATGGCAGTAGCATTTGGGCATACCAAATCCATGTAAAACTTGTTCGATAACTCGAACTTTGATAAGTCGAAATCCTTAATACTATCTCGAATTATTTCTGTGGCATCAGATTTCGATAAGTCGAATTTTCCTAGAAAAGCAATGAATGCATTCTGCGAATTCATTGTTTAGTCTTTCCACCGATCAGTTTCAGTTATAAATTTACTGCTGATGGTTGTGTACCTAATTTATTTAAAATGCCTACAAGACGAATATTAAAAACTTTAACAATTAATGATAAATATACTAAACTTCTAAAAGATGTCGAGAGTGGAATACGAAAAAAAGATGTAGCCGCCAAATTCAATATTCCAGCCATTACAGTATCAACAATTCTAAAGAAAAAAGCGGAAATTATTAAGTTAGTGGAAAATTCCAGTGAAACCTATAATAACAAACGGTTGAAAAAATCGACATACGAAAACGTGGACAAATTAGTGCTAGAGTGGTTTATCCGTCTCAGGTGCAATGGTGAAACAAAAAACACTAGAATTTGCACACCGGTTAAAACAAAAACATTTTAAGGCTAGCAATGGATGGATTAGTAATTGGCAAAAACGGTTAGTTCAATCTTTTTAATTTAATTTTAACAATTTCATTATGAGTTGATATTTTAGTTATGGAATTTGCCAAAAAAAAGCTTGTGGTGAAAGTGCAGATGTATCGGAAGAAGACTGTACTAACTGGAGACGTAATGTTTTGCCAAATTTGTTAAAAAACTATCGGGAATGTGACGTGTTCAATGCTGATAAAACAGGGCTATTTTTTAGATGTCTTCCCGACAAAACACTGACTTTTAGGCATGAAAAGTGCCATGGCGGGAAGCACAGTAAAGAAATGGTAACTTTACTACTAGCAATCAACATGGATGGCAGTGAAAAGATTAAATTATTGTTAATCGGACAAAGCAAAAATCCCCGTTGTTTTCGTGGAACAAAATGGCTCCCTGTGGACTACGAATCAAACTCGAAAGCCTGGATGACCGGCTTTCTCTTTGAAAAGTGGCTGCTGAAGTTAGACAGAAAATTTGAGGCAGAAAACAGGAAGGTGCTAATGTTAATAGACAATTGTCCAGCTCATCCCCAAGATGTGCAACGTAAATTAAAATTCATTGAACTTAAATTCTTCCCTCCAAACGCAACATCCAAGTTGCAGCCCCTTGATCGGGGTGTAATAAAAAATATAAAATGTTACTATCGACGAACAATTTTGATGAAAACCATGAGTGCTTTCGAGAAGAATCAACAAATTCCAAAATTAACTTTAATGGACTGTGTAAATGAAATTTCGAAGGCATGGGACATTGATTTGAAGGCCGAAACAATTATGAATTGTTTCAATAAAGCCGGTTTTGGGGAAGTATCCTTGCGGGATGAAGAAGACAAATTACCATTAGTATTCTTTAAGGACAATATTCCCAATGATGATAATGAGGAACTGCCTAGATCTGAATATGATAAATGGGTAACATTAACTGGTTCATGTAATGTAGAGAATTATAGAGATTACCTGTACGTAGATGATGAAATTTATACAACTGACATTCCGACTGACGAAGAAATAATTGAGACACATATTATCGATAACCATCAAGAAGATTTAAACCCCGACTACTCAGACATTGAAGAAATGTCAGAAGAGACGACACAAGCACCAACAACAACTATGGCTCTAGATGCATTAGAAACATTACGTCTTTTTATGTATTATTCTGTTGGAAATGCACCAAATGAGACTTACAGACACTTAAACTCGTTACAAGCTGTTGTTGAACAATGCTGCAACAAGTCTAATTACAGACTATTTCCTCCGAAAATAATTAGCCATGTATGTAATTGTGTTAATAAAACAGTTGATTTTTGAAATTTTTTGGTGTTTTTCTGGTAACTCGAAGTCGCGATAAGTCGAATTCTTTTTGTGACAGATGCTAGTTTGACTTATCGAGGTTCCACTGTAATTCAATTCAATTGCAATTGATAACAACACATGTAAACGCATCAAATCACAGATTTGTAAATACTTGTAACAGTCGTTTCATCGTACAAAATTTATAAATGAAACAAATGAAAAAGAAAAAAGAAAAATAAATCATTTATTTCGGTTATGAAATGACAATTCAAAATTATTGATTGATTACACAAAACATTGTTTACGTCGCATTTTTCGTAATTTCATGTCTCTTTTGTAATGGATAATTTCGTATATAAAAGTAATTGTGGCAGCTGCTAAACCGTACACCCAAATGATGAAAACACCAGAAAGATCAAACAACGTTAAAACAATCACTGATTGATATTGCTCCCTTTTTCTTAGAGCACGTCCTAAATTTCTGATGAAACTGACATGGTAAAATTGCAACAACCCCATTTCATCAATATTTCTAATATGGTAGTCTATCAAATCGTTCAAGTGGAGACGTGGTCGATAAATAAACATAGTGTGTTCACGAGCATTCTTTGTTGGACATAAACAAACAACATTATCAATCATAAAAATAGTAATAATACAAAGAAATGGTCTCTTTACTTACAACAGGTAACACTACATAATGTTCGACCATCGGCGAATTTACTATTCCCCATACTGTTGCATAAATTTTAGGTTTCAATAAATTTTTAGAACCATCCATTACAATAAATTTGTCCTTAGGCCATGGTCTTCTCTTATTTTCAACGACTGCAGACTTCAAATGTTCAATTTGTCGTGCATATGCCATTAATGGTATATCGGAATCGAAAAATTCTTGTAATGTTTTAATCTGCGGTTCTAATGATGGCCGTGTGAAGACACCACTTAAAACACTCAAATAAGACGCTGATATAACCATAACAAAGAATAATAGAAACATCACATAAAGACGAAGTTTCCATTCTTTCGGTAAAAAATTGAAAGACAATTGTAAGCTTAGTTGATACATTTGAAAAAACGATTCCATTATTGAATGTTTTGTCATTAATGCGTACACTAAGCCACAGATTATTATTGTAATTGTTATGAATATTATCATTTGATTGGAAAATACTTTGAATTCCTGATATTTTGGTATAACTCTTCTTTGAGGTAAGAGCAATGCTGTATATACATCTGAAATTTATATTTAACAGTTGTAATTAGTGTTATTGAAATTCATTAACAAATAGTAGGTACAGTTTAGAATATATCAAATTGTAAAATGGTAAATCAATGGAAAGCTCATCAAAATACCGAGTGCAGATTGAATTTTATATTTTTTAATTGAAATCACTTGTTGAAATAAAATGATTAATTTAAGTTGAAAGTGTAAAGTGGACAAATTCAAATGCGCTATCTATTTGAAATGAGTTTATAAAATAAAAAATACTTGAAATTTTCTGATAGGAGTCCACGAATTTATTTTAGAACTGCAAACAACATATTGTTGGCTGCATAAAAATGTATTTTCACTAATATAGGTAATTGCTCTATTAAGGAGACCTTTAAGATTAAGTAACGAAGATTGATTAGATTTTTACAATATATTGATTTGAACAATTACAAAATTTTCTAGGTAGGTACTTTCGTTATGTTTTCGATTATTAAAAATAAAATCCACTAGAAAATATCAATTGTACGAATTTCAAAATATTTACCATTGAAAACAAAAGTTGAATATTGAAAATTATTAGTCTTATCGTCATTTGTACCACTAAAAACCATAATAATATTCTTTCTTTTCAAATTATTATTGAGACCCTTATAAAAACCATATTTAATCCATAGTAATAGAGGACGAAGATTATCATTTCTTATATAAGTAAAAGTTGCATTTAGACATTCACCAATTCGATTCAATAAGGGAAGAATTGCAGGTGGATCCTCATAAGTACGTGCTACACGCAATTCACATTTATTTAAATGTTTAGGTAATTTATTTTGAAAATTCTTCAATAGATCATTTTTCTCAATTTGATGAATTGTAATATTTTCATTACAATGGCCTTTATATGGATACCAAGTCCAGAATGTTTGATTACTCATTAATATAATATTATAAATTTCCACATTTTTAAATAGAGATTCAAATATAACAGCAATATCTTCTCGATCAAGTAATTCGTGAATAATCAATAAATATTTTCCGTGCACAAATAGATTATTGATTGTTAATAATTTGTAAAGTGTACGATTCAAACTAGCCCAATCTTTATCAATAATTACATAATAATCGTAGTTAAAGTCATTTGAATCTTTCAAAGCAGGTTTATATTTGATAAAATTATAAACGATATGCGGTTGGTGATTTTTAATTATTGGATTAAATGACTCAACACCGACACTTGATGTTGCATATATTATCTGTTCATTACTATTAAACTGAAGTGATTTATTTATTGAGTTGATTAAATCATATGAATCGACCGGATTTATACGGAAATTGAATGAGAATTTCACACAAATTATTAAAATTATCAAAAACGAACGCATTTTGTATTTAATTTCTGTACCCAACGACTGTTCACGGTTAACTGGAATATTCCAATCGCTGCTTCTCCCTTTTTTTACCCCAATTTTTGTTATGTGTTTATGACATAAATTATATGTTACTCCCAAATAAGTACGCTTGTAGTAACAATGGTAACTAGGCAACCATAATAAATAACGATCTGATAAGTTCTATTAACAATTGCTTCATAACACTGTATAGTGATTTAAATATAATTTTCGGAATTTTTTCCCTCGAAATCGAAATTTTTCAAATAACTCTTACATTTTTGAAAATAACTATAGCAAATCATATATATTTGAAATCAGAAAGAAATAAGCAATTTAATAAAAAATAAATTTAATATAGGTACCATTTAAAAAAAACATAAGTTTGTGTTATATCTTGAAAATGACAAATGCTGCACAAAATTCAATTCAATAAATAAAATCAGCATGAAAAACTGCACTAGAAGCAATAAGAATATTATCAAAATTTTTAATAGTTTAAGAGATATAGAGCACCTTCAAAATAGCGAAAAAAATGAAAAAACGGCCATAACTCGAAAACAAATGAATGTATCAAAAATCTATTTACACCATCTGATTACTCTCAAAAAAGTATTCCAGGAATGTCTTATCACTACAGGGCGGATTTAAGGTCATTTGGAAAGATTGGCCCAGTTTAATTTTAATTTTTAATTTTAATGCATATATTTACATAAATTTATAAGAAAAGACCCGTAGAACAAATCAACAAAAATGTGTTCATAATTTTAAAGTTTTTTTTTTAAAATATATTTTTGTCAAAAATTGTTGTTTTTTTAAATTTTCTATGGGAGTATCATCAGTTTGTTGTCCATGACGAGCTGCTTATTAAAGAATAAGAGAGGGCGACTACCAGGGTTCGGAAAAGTACATGTAAAAAATATTTACTACATAAACTACGTCTACGCGTAGTTGTTGATGTAGTAAATGTAGATGTAGTAAATACTGTCTAATATCAAATTTCTAAGATATAATTGAACACAGACCCTGCTTTAGCAGCTCTGAAGTCTGGGGTGATCCGGGGCAACATTTCGCTTTGGCTCTAAATAAAATGCAAACAACCATTAACTGCCTTATCTGTTAAATATTTATGCATAAAATGTATTTTTTAATACTTGATGGTAAAGTAGCACTTTACGCACCTCAATGGTAAAGTGTTTACTTTACCCACTTCAACGGTAAAGTGTTTACTTTACCATTGAGTAAACACTTTACCATCGAGCAACTTCATAGCAACACCATAGCAACCAACAGCAAATATACAAAAACAATTGCTAGTTATGGGCAATGGAATTAGATGAAATTTATATGAAACATATTTTGAAATCTGGATGAATCCGTTTTTGAAAACTTTTATCCGTTATAGAGAACATTGAAGAAAAGTTTCACTGCAAACTATTCCTTGTTTTTCACTTACTATTCATGAATAAAAGTTTGAAAAATGGTAGTCAACTCAAATGAAACAGAGAATGAAAATATCAAGCTTTAATATATTAATTCTTGCTCTGAATTACAAAAAAAAAACGATCCGCGTAGTAAATATGTAGTTTTTTATGAATTTTCTACACGTAGTAAATGAAAAAACTACGCGTATTTTATACCGTAAATTACGTCGACATTCACTACTTTCGAACCCTGGCTACTACTTTAGCTGGTTCGAAGCAAGGAAATTCAATATAGCTGCGCCTAACTCGGCTTCACTTTAACTCTATCGTTAGCAATCTATTTACGTATATGTCATTCTCTAATCGACTTGGCAGACTGCAAAACGATGAACATTTTGAAATGTTTTACTATTCGCCTGACATTTTCAGGCATTTGCTTAAATGCTTTAGAGCATAAAATCTTTTTATAAAATGACTGATTTAAATATCTATTTTTGTCAGGCTTTCTGTAAAATGACAACATGTGTTATAACCTTATACTTTTCGACGTATTTGAATATGTTACAGACGGAAGACAAATATCATATTCATTAATTAAAACGTCTTCTATAAAGAATTACAAACGTATTATTCAGGTAAGAACGTATAAACAATTAATCGCTACATAACCTCAAATCAATCAGGAGCAGCCCTGGGCGCATGGATTTTTCACAGCGGACACACGAATATATATTTTTTTTGTCATTAAATTATTGTTAGTTCAAATTTAATACATTTATTGAAATGTACCTATAATAATAAACATGAATTATAAACGTTTAATAAATGAATTATTATAATACATGTTTATAATAATAATAATAATAATAATAATAATATAATAAATACAATTAGAAATCACTTTTGGCGGTTTCGTATACCAGACAAATAAAAAGCGCAAAACTGATTTCTAATTGTAAAGTTATAACACAGGTTGTCATTTTACAGAACGCCTGACAAAAATAGATATTTAAATCAGTTATTTAATAAAAAGATTTTATGCTCTATGAAAATGTCAGGCGAATAGTAAAACATTTCAAAATGTTCATCGTTTTACAGTCTGCCAAGTCGATTAGAGAATGACTAGGGATTTTTCTAAATGACTGATTTGAGAGTACGCCGCCGACATATATATCATTGAGACCTTTTCGTCATGAAATTTTTTTGTGCACTTGCGTCAGATTCAGCCATCTTTTTCGTACAGTTTTTCGAAATAAACACGTTAAAATACCCGTGTATGAATAATTAAAGTCAACAAATATTAAATAAATTATATTAATTCAATACAAAGTAAGAAAAAATAAAGAAATAAGTGTATTAATTGGAAAATAAATCTTTTTCTATTTTGCTTCAATAATAGCGCTATTATTAAACTCGCTACTGTATCGAAATGTGCACATTTTTTAACTAGTGCTGAAAAGTAAAATAGTAGGAATTTTTTTTTCCACTAGGTTGGTAACATTATCATTGCTTTTGACAACTGTCAAAAATCATAAAAACAAGATACTTAATATATCGTTTTTGTACTGATCTTTGGATTTATCGGGTAGTAAATTGCTTCCTACATTTTCAGCAATTTCCCTTATTTCAGGTGGACTACATGAAAATTCTTTACTCATTGTTAAATAAGCAATTTGGCGAAAAAAACAATTGACTAAGAGTGAAAAATAAAACAATCGAAGTTTCCTAGCTGAATGTTCAATTGTTTTTTTTTAGTAACACCAACTTCCACCAATTTCCCTAAATATTAAATCTCGCAATTTTTTTGTAAAAAAGGGCACAAAATAGGCAAAATAGAAAAAATAGTATAAAGAACTCGTGTCAGAAGTCGTATATTGCACTCGTCCATTAGAAAACTCGCGGCTCCGCCGCTCGTTTTCTAAACTTGGACTCGTGCAATAATAGGCGACTTCTGACACTTGTTCTTTAATATACTATTTCGGTCGAATATAATAATGTTATCTCTACAAAAAGGAACAACGAGACAGTGTTCTTATGGAGGATGTAAGAGTGATACACGGTATAAATCATCATTTAAAGGGAATACATATTATTTTATCAATTTTTGATTTACTTTTTAATTAGAATATAATTATAATTATTATTTGTTTTTATTTTTTTTATAATACATAATTACTGGTATACCTTACTCTCAATTAGGTCACCTTTTTCCCCTTTTTGTGGACGTCTATGACATTTCAACCACCTTTTTAATTATTCACAATTATGTGCTTTCACAAAGTTATCAATCAGTGAAACACCATCCATGATTTTCTCGAATAAATGATTTGTTTGTACAGATAATATTGCTTTTACATACATTGTTGATCAAAACTGTACGAAACTTTTGAATTACAGCTATTTCAATATGGCGACTGCGCTTGCGCACATCGCACGGTGAAAAGGTCTATAAAGAAAGCTCCTTCATGCAAAAGAACAGATGGCACATTCCTGGTTGAGTGTTTCTAATTCGAAATATACACAAAAATGTTAGAGCTATTTTGAAAAATTCGATTTCTAAGGAAAAAATTCAAAGTTGGAACATTAAATTAATGAAGGTACGCCAAACTTGTTTTATACTTGAAACAACTTCGATTGTGAATTTTATTTGTCAACAGTACGAGTTCTACGCTGTATTTTATTGGAGAAAACAATTTAGTAATGCAATTTCTATTTATTTAAAAACAGATACTGTTGACAAATAATTTTTAAATTTTATATTTGTATTATGTATATCTTGTTTTCTTTTTTAATAAATCGAATTCAACGTTTTTTGTTCTTTTATTTTAACATCACAATAAATTATAAAAAAAACATTGGAAATATATTTTAAATTTACCGCCTTTTTGCATCAGGGACGCAAACCTTCCATAAGTGATGTACAGAGCTCTGTAATTGTAACCTTCTCTAGCGCCATCCCAGCACCGGGTACAAAATTAATGGCGGAAAATTTATCATGGAGTGTCCGATCTATACTTATCTATGATTCTAGCATCTACCTGATCGAACAAATATAAAAAAAATATACGGATAATAACTAAAGGGCGGATTGAAGGTCATTTGAGTAGAATTAGAAAGCTCGAAATGCACCATTGGCGTAGTTATTTTTCGATTCTGCACCACTCCGTAAGAATTGAACGTTATTCACATCTACACTTCTACAGTAGAATCTCGATTATCCATTAGGCACTCGATTTTCCGTTACCGTCTATTATTCATCTATACTTTTTTTTACATTTTACATAACACAAAAAACGGTCATCAATGTATTTTCCATTTGTTTTTTATTTTATTTTTCTATATATTTTCCGGTTATTTTTCATATCTACGTAGAACAAATCAACAAAAATGTGTTCATAATTTTAAAATTTGTTTTAAATTTATTTTTGTCAAAAATTGTTTTTTTTAATTTTCTATGGGAGTATCATCAGTTTGTTGTCCATGACGAGCCGCTTATTAAAGAATAACAGAGGGCGACCAGAATTTCATAGAAATTCGGTACAACTAGACACCTGTTTTTTCGCTGTAACATCACGACGTCACGGTAGCAGTACAACTTGTTATTATTAATAACAACCAACAATAAGAAACAATGACGAATAAAATGGTTTGAATTTATTGATACAATACATTTTTGATAAATTCTATCGAAACTAAATAGTAATAACCAATTATGTCTGACGAAATTATATGAAACAATGTGTCGAATCTGTTCAGGTCCTTTGTGACGTCGGATGTTTACTTTTCTCCTTCCACAATGCGGCAAGCGTATGTATTCCAGTAACCGTGGACCTGATCATTTTATGCAAGTATCTACATTCAATAACATGTCCTTTTAAATAATTTTGCATTTATTTGATTACAGCAGGTGTACAGGGTGGCTACTTTTCGATGGTTTTGCAGGGTATCTCCTATAAGGAGAGTCCGTACAAAATAAGTGATAAGTAATGGGCTGATATCTGCTCCAAGTTGGAGCAAGGCAAATTCTAGTCTCCTAACAAATTCGTATAGAGCGTATTGACAAAAGCTGTTGTACCTGCATAATGTATCTTTTGTTGTGAAAGGGTTCTCTCTACAAATAAAATCCGAACTATTCCGAAAGTAGAGAAGCAGTGGACCAGTTGAACTGCTACCGTGACATCGCGACGTTACAGCGAAAAAACAGGTGTCTAGTTGTACCGTATTTCTATGAATTTCTGGTCGCTCTCTCTCATTCTTTAATAAGCGGCTCGTTATGGACAACAAACTGATGTTTTTCCCATAGAAAATTAAAAAAAACAATTTTTGACAAAAATAAATTTAAAACAAATTTTAAAATTATGAACACATTTTTGTTGATTTGTTCTACGTAGATATGAAAAATAACCGGAAAATATATAGAAAAATAAAATAAAAAACAAATGGAAAATACATTGATGACCGTTTTTTGTGTTATGTAAAATGTAAAAAAAAGTATAGATGAATAATAGACGGTAACGGAAAATCGAGTGCCTAATGGATAATCGAGATTCTACTGTAGAAGTGTAGATGTGAATAACGTTCAATTCTTACGGAGTGGTGCAGAATCGAAAAATGACTACGCCAATGGTGCATTTCGAGCTTTCTAATTCTACTCAAATGACCTTCAATCCGCCCTTTAGTTATTATCCGTATATTTTTTTTATATTTGTTCGATCAGGTAGATGCTAGAATCATAGATAAGTATAGATCGGACACTCCATGATAAATTTTCCGCCATTAATTTTGTACCCGGTGCTGGGATGGCGCTAGAGAAGGTTACAATTACAGAGCTCTGTACATCACTTATGGAAGGTTTGCGTCCCTGATGCAAAAAGGCGGTAAATTTAAAATATATTTCCAATGTTTTTTTTTTATAATTTATTGTGATGTTAAAATAAAAGAACAAAAAACGTTGAATTCGATTTATTAAAAAAAAAACAAGATGTACCTAATACAAATATAAAATTTAAAAATTATTTGTCAACAGTATCTGTTTTTAAATAAATAGAAATTGCATTACTAAATTGTTTTCTCGAATAAAATACAGCGTAGAACTCGTACTGTTGACAAATAAAATTCACAATCGAAGTTGTTTCAAGTATAAAATAAGTTTGGCCCAATAACATGGTGTACCTTCATTAATTTAATGTTCCAACTTTGAATTTTTTCCTTAGAAATCGAATTTTTCAAAATAGCTCTAACATTTTTGTGTATATTTCGAATTAGAAACACTCAACCAGGAATGTGCCATCTGTTCTTTTGCATGAAGGAGCTTTCTTTATAGACCTTTTCACCGTGCGATGTGCGCAAGCGCAGTCGCCATATTGAAATAGCTGTAATTCAAAAGTTTCGTACAGTTTTGATCAACAATGTATGTAAAAGCAATATTATCTGTACAAACAAATCATTTATTCGAGAAAATCATGGATGGTGTTTCACTGATTGATAACTTTGTGAAAGCACATAATTGTGAATAATTAAAAAGGTGGTTGAAATGTCATAGACGTCCACAAAAAGGGAAAAAAGGTGACCTAATTGAGAGTAAGGTATACCAGTAATTATGTATTATATAAAGAAATAAAAACAAATAATAATTATAATTATATTCTAATTAAAAAGTAAATCAAAAATTGATAAAATAATATGTATTCCCTTTAAATGATGATTTATACCGTGTATCACTCTTACATCCTCCATAAGAACACTGTCTCGTTGTTCCTTTTTGTAGAGATAACATTATTATATTCGACCGAAATAGTATATTAAAGAACAAGTGTCAGAAGTCGCCTATTATTGCACGAGTCCAAGTTTAGAAAACGAGCGGCGGAGCCGCGAGTTTTCTAATGGACGAGTGCAATATACGACTTCTGACACGAGTTCTTTATACTATTTTTTCTATTTTGCCTATTTTGTGCCCTTTTTTACAAAAAAATTGCGAGATTTAATATTTAGGGAAATTGGTGGAAGTTGGTGTTACTAAAAAAAAACAATTGAACATTCAGCTAGGAAACTTCGATTGTTTTATTTTTCACTCTTAGTCAATTGTTTTTTTCGCCAAATTGCTTATTTAACAATGAGTAAAGAATTTTCATGTAGTCCACCTGAAATAAGGGAAATTGCTGAAAATGTAGGAAGCAATTTACTACCCGATAAATCCAAAGATCAGTACAAAAACGATATATTAAGTATCTTGTTTTTATGATTTTTGACAGTTGTCAAAAGCAATGATAATGTTACCAACCTAGTGGAAAAAAAAATTCCTACTATTTTACTTTTCAGCACTAGTTAAAAAATGTGCACATTTCGATACAGTAGCGAGTTTAATAATAGCGCTATTATTGAAGCAAAATAGAAAAAAATATTTTCCAATTAATCCACTTATTTCTTTATTTTTTCTTACTTTGTTTTGAATGAATATAATTTTTTTAATATTTGTTGACTTTAATTATTCATACACGGGTATTTTAACGTGCTTATTTCGAAAAACTGAACGAAAAAGATGGCTGAATCTGACGCATGCGCACAAAAAAATTTTCTGATGAAAAGGTCTCAATGATATATATGTCGGCGGCGTACTCTCAAATCAGTCATTTAGAGAAATCCCTAGTCATTTTCTAATCGACTTGGCAGACTGTAAAACGATGAACATTTTGAAATGTCTTACTATTCGCCTGACATTTTCAGGCATTTACTTAAATGCTTTAGGGCATGAAATCTTTTTATTAAATGACTGATTTAAATATCTATTTTTGTCAGGCGTTCTGAAAAATGACAACCTGTGTTATAACATTACAATTAGAAATCAGTTTCGCGCTTTTTACTTGTCTGGTATACGAAACCGCCAAAAGTGATTTCTAATTGTATTTATTGTATTATTATTATTATTATATTATTATTATAAACGTGTATTATAATAATTCATTTATTAAACGTTTATTATTCATGTTTATTATTATAGGTATATTTCAATAAATGTATTAAATTTGAACTAATAATAAATTAATGACAAAAAAATATATATTCGTGTCCGCTGAGAAAAATCCATGCGCCCAGGGCTGCTTCTGATTGATTTGAGGTTATGTAGCGATTAATTGTTTATACGTTCTTACCTGAATAATACGTTTGTAATTCTTTATAGAAGACGTTTTAATTATTGAATATAATATTTGTCTTCCGTCTGTAACATATTCAAATACGTCGAAAAGTATAAGGTCATAACACAGGTTGTCATTTTACAGAACGCCTGACAAAAATAGATATTTAAATCAGTCATTTAATAAAAAGATTTCATGCCCTAAAGCATTTAAGTAAATGCCTGAAAATGTCAGGCGAATAGTAAAACATTTCAAAATGTTAATCGTCTTACAATCTGCCAAGTCGATTAGAGAATGACATATACGTAAATAGATTGCTAACGATAGAGTTAAAGTGAAGCCGAGTTAGGCGCAGCTATATTGAATTTCCTTGCTTCGAACCAGCTAAAGTAGTAGCCAGGGTTCGAAAGTAGTGAATGTCGACGTAATTTACGGTATAAAATACGCGTAGTTTTTTCATTTACTACGTGTAGAAAATTCATAAAAAACTACATATTTACTACGCGGATCGCTTTTTTTGTAATTCAGACCAAGAATTAATATATTAAAGCTTGATATTTTCATTCTCTGTTTCATTTGAGTTGACTACCATTTTTCAAACTTTTATTCATGAATAGTAAGTGAAAAACAAGGAATAGTTTGCAGTGAAACTTTTCTTCAATGTTCTCTATAACGGATAAAAGTTTTCAAAAACGGATACATCCAGATTTTCAAAATATTGTACTGCATGGTTTATATAAATTTCATCTAATTTCATTGCGTAACACTAAAGATATTGCCCACAAGTAGCAATTCTTTTTGTTGCTGTTGGTTGCTATGGTGTTGCTATGAAGTTGTTTGATGGTAAAGTGTTTACTTAACGGCAAAGTAAACATTTTACCGTTGAGGTGGGTAAAGTAAACACTTTACCATTGAGGTGCGTAAAGTGCTACTTTAACAGCAAGTATTGAAAAAATACATTTTATACATAAATATTTAACAGATAAGGCAGTTAATGGTTGTTTGCATTTTATTTAGAGCTCAAGCGAAATGTTGCCCCGGGCTTCAGATCTGCTAGAGCTGGCTCTGTGTTCAATTGTATCTTAGAAATTTGATATTAGACAGTATTTACTACATAATCTACATTTACTACATCAACAACTACGCGTAGACGTAGTTTATGTAGTAAATATTTTTTACATGTACTTTTCCGAACCCTGGTAGTCGCCCTCTCTTATTCTTTAATAAGCAGCTCGTCATGGACAACAAACTGATGATACTCCCATAGAAAATTTAAAAAAACAACAATTTTTGACAAAAATATATTTAAAAAAAACTTTAAAATTCTATGAACACATTTTTGTTGATTTGTTCTACGGGTCTTTTCTTATAAATTTATGTAAATATATGCATTAAAATTAAAAATTAAAATTAAACTGGGCCAATCTTTCCAAATGACCTTAAATCCGCCCTGTAGTGATAAGACATTCCTGGAATAGTTTCTTGAGAGTAATCAGATGGTGTAAATCGATTTTTGATACATTCATTTGTTTTCGAGTTATGGCCGCTTTTTCATTTTTTCGCTATTTTGAAGGTGCTCTATATCTCTTAAACTATTAAAAATTTTGATAATATTCTTATTGTTTCTAGTGCAGTTTTTCATGCTGATTTTATTTATTGAATTGAATTTTGTGCAGCATTTGTCATTTTCAAGATATAACACAAACTTATGTTTTTTTTAAATGGTACCTATATTAAATTTTTATTTCTTTCTGATTTCAAATATATATGATTTGCTATAGTTATTTTCAAAAATGTAAGAGTTATTTGAAAAATTTCGATTTCGAGGGAAAAAATTCCGAAAATTATATTTAAATCACTATACAGTGTTATGAAGCAATTGTTAATAGAACTTATCAGATCGTTATTTATTATGGTTGCCTAGTTACCATTGTTATTACAAGCGTACTTATTTGGGAGTAACATATAATTTATGTCATAAACACATAACAAAAATTGGGGTAAAAAAAGGGAGAAGAAGCGATTGGAATATTCCAGTTAACCGTGAACAGTCGTTGGGTACAGAAATTAAATACAAAATGCGTTCGTTTTTGATAATTTTAATAATTTGTGTGAAATTCTCATTAAATTTCCGAATAAATCCGGTCGATTCATATGATTTAATCAACTCACTAAATAAATCACTTCAGTTTAATAGTAATGAACAGATAATATATGCAACATCAAGTGTCGGTGTTGAGTCATTTAATCCAATAATTAAAAATCACCAACCGCATATCGTTTATAATTTTATCAAATATGAACCTGCTTTGAAAGATTCAAATGACTTTAACTACGATTATTATGTAATTATTGATAAAGATTGGGCTAGTTTGAATCGTACACTTTACAAATTATTAACAATCAATAATCTATTTGTGCACGGAAAATATTTATTGATTATTCACGAATTACTTGATCGAGAAGATATTGCTGTTATATTTGAATCTCTATTTAAAAATGTGGAAATTTATAATATTATATTAATGAATAATCAAACATTCTGGACTTGGTATCCATATAAAGGCCATTGTAATAAAAATATTACAATTCATCAAATTGAGAAAAATGATTTATTGAAGAATTTTCAAAATAAATTACCTAAACATTTAAATAAATGTGAATTGCGTGTAGCACGTACTTATGAGGATCCACCTGCAATTCTTCCCTTATTGAATCGAATTGGTGAATGTCTAAATGCAACTTTTACTTATATAAGAAATGATAATCTTCGTCCTCTATTACTATGGATTAAATATGGTTTTTATAAGGGTCTCAATAATAATTTGAAAAGAAAGAATATTATTATGGTTTTTAGTGGTACAAATGACGATAAGACTAATAATTTTCAATATTCAACTTTTGTTTTCAATGGTAAATATTTTGAAATTCGTACAATTGATATTTTCTAGTGGATTTTATTTTTAATAATCGAAAACATAACGAAAGTACCTACCTAGAAAATTTTGTAATTGTTCAAATCAATATATTGTAAGAATCTAATCAATCTTCGTTACTCAATCTTAAAGGTCTACTTAATAGAGCAATTACCTATATTAGTGAAAATACATTTTTATGCAGCCAACAATATATTGTTTGCAGTTCTAAAATAAATTCGTGGACTCGTATCAGAAAATTTCAAGTATTTTTTATTTTATAAACTCATTTCAAATAGATAGCGCATTTGAATTTGTCCACTTTACAACACTTTCAACTTAAATTAATAATTTTATTTCAACAAGTGATTTCAATTAAAAAATATAAAATTCAATCTGCACTCGGTATTTTGATGAGCTTTCCATTGATTTACCATTTTACAATTTGATATATTCTAAACTGTACCTACTATTTGTTAATGAATATCAATAACACTAATTACAACTGTTAAATATAAATTTCAGATGTATATACAGCATTGCTCTTACCTCAAAGAAGAGTTATACCAAAATATCAGGAATTCAAAGTATTCTCCAATCAAATGATAATATTCATAATAATTACAATAATAATCTGTGGCTTAGTGTACGCATTAATGACAAAACATTCAATAATGGAATCGTTTTTTCAAATGTATCAACTAAGCTTACAATTGTCTTTCAATTTTTTACCGAAAGAATGGAAACTTCGTCTTTATGTGATGTTTCTATTATTCTTTGTTATGATTATATCAGCATCTTATTTGAGTGTTTTAAGTGGTGTCTTCACACGGCCATCATTAGAACCGCAGATTAAAACATTACAAGAATTTTTCGATTCCGATATACCATTAATGGCATATGCACGACAAATTGAACATTTGAAGTCTGCAGTCGTTGAAAATAAGAGAAGACCATGGCCTAAGGACAAATTTATTGTAATGGATGGTTCTAAAAATTTATTGAAACCTAAAATTTATGCAACAGTATGGGGAATAGTAAATTCGCCGATGGTCGAACATTATGTAGTGTTACCTGTTGTAAGTAAAGAGACCATTTCTTTGTATTATTACTATTTTTATGATTGATAATGTTGATTTGTTTATGTCCAACAAAGAATGCTCGTGAACATACTATGTTTATTTATCGGCCACGTCTCCACTTGAACGATTTGATAGACTACCATATTAGAAATATTGATGAAATGGGGTTGTTGCAATTTTACCATGTCAGTTTCATCAGAAATTTAGGACGTGCTCTAAGAAAAAGGGGGCAATATCAATCAGTGATTGTTTTAACGTTGTTTGATCTTTCTGGTGTTTTCATCATTTGGGTGTACGGTTTAGCAGCTGCCACAATTACTTTTATATACGAAATTATCCATTACAAAAGAGACATGAAATTACGAAAAATCCGACGTAAACAATGTTTTGTGTAATTAATCAATAATTTTGAATTGTCACTTCATAACCGAAATAAATGATTTATTTTTCTTTTTTCTTTTTCATTTGTTTCATTTATAAATTTTGTACAATGAAACGACTGTTACGAGTATTTACAAATCTGTGATTTGATGCGTTTACATGTGTTGTTATCAATTGCAATTGAATTGAATTACAGTGGAACCTCGATAAGTCAAACTAGCATCTGTCACAAAAAGAATTCGACTTATCGCGACTTCGAGTTACCAGAAAAACACCAAAAAATTGCAAAAATCAACTGTTTTATTAACACAATTACCTACCTACATGGCTAATTATTTTCGGAGGAAATAGTGTGTAATTAGACTTTGACGTTTGTTGCAGCATTGTTCAACAACAGCTTGTAACGAGTTTAAGTGTCTGTAAGTCTCATTTGGTTTCTAACGCATCTAGAGCCATAGTTGTTGTTGGTGCTTGTGTCGTCTCTTCTGACATTTCTTCAATGTCTGAGTAGTCGGGGTTTAAATCTTCTTGATGGTTATCGATAATATGTGTCTCAATTATTTCTTCGTCAGTCGGAATGTCAGTTGTATAAATTTCATCATCTACGTACAGGTAATCTCTATAATTCTCTACATTACATGAACCAGTTAATGTTACCCATTTATCATATTCAGATCTAGGCAGTTCCTCATTATCATCATTGGGAATATTGTCCTTAAAGAATACTAATGGTAATTTGTCTTCTTCATTCCACAAGGATACTTCCCCAAAACCTGCTTTATTGAAGCAATTCATAATTGTGTAACAACCCTGGTTAAGTTGCGCCACTGGACTTGTAATGTTGATGAGAATGACTCAATTCCCCACTATTAGTTAACTCCGCATATAAATTAACGAGATTTCTTGAGATTCAGGCATTCATTTCGATGAAGTCATTTCGATTAATTCGTTTTAATTCATTTCGATTAATTCGTTTCAATTCTTTCCATTTGGTTAATTCAATTCAGTAAAATCGTGTCGGTTCATTTAGTTGTTAAGTATTTAGTAAATTCATTGAGTAGTTGCAAAGATCGTGTGGTCAAGACTCAAGAGTGGTCACTGGGGAGTTGAAAAGAAAGCTGTAGTCATACCTAAGTCGAGAATAGTATATCAACTTTACGAGTCCAGAGTATCCGAGCTAATTATAAGATAAGTAATCTACTGTAATTCATTTTTGGTTATCTTGTATATCGATTAAGGGAAAATTTTAGCTTTATTTTGGGTTTAATTAATTAATTTTAAGTTATTCAAAATTGATCTGTTTTTATTATATTTTTTTTATTATTCTTAGTTTAATTTAATTTTTCTTTGTTTTATTAAAGTTATTTGCTTAATTTTGCTTTTTTATCAAGTCCTTTAGGGTCACTGTGCCCTTTAACTCACAGTCTGGTGGCAGCGGTTACTTTTAATTTCCAATCGAATCGCTATTAAAGCGGTCCGCGTTATGACAATTGTCATTATTTAAATTTTATTAAATTATAATAATAATTAAAATTTTTAATAACTTTTACAATTGTTTCGGCCTTCAAATCAATGTCCCATACCTTCGAAATTTCATTTACACAGTCCATTAAAGTTAATTTTGGAATTTGTTGATTCTTCTCGAAAGCACTCATGGTTTTCATCAAAATTGTTCGTCGATAGTAACATTTTATATTTTTTATTACATCCTGATCAAGGGGCTGCAATTTGGATGTTGCGTTTGGAGGGAAGAATTTAAGTTCAATGAATTTTAATTTACGTTGCACATCTTGGGGATGAGCTGGACAATTGTCTATTAACATTAGCACCTTCCTGTTTTCTGCCTCAAATTTTCTGTCTAACTTCAACAGCCACTTTTTAAAGAGAAAGCCGGTCATCCAGGCTTTCGAGTTTGATTCGTAGTCCACAGAGAGCCATTTTGTTCCACGGAAACAACGGGGAATTTTGCTTTTTCCGATTAACAATAATTTAATCTTTTCACTGCCATCCATGTTGGTTGCTAGTAGTAAAGTTACTCTTTCTTTACTGTGCTTCCCGCCACGGCACTTTTCATGCCTAAAAGTCAGTGTTTTGTCGGAAAGACATCTAAAAAATAGCCCACTTTTATCAGCATTGAACACGTCACATTCCCGATAGTTTTTTAACAAATTAGGCAAAACATTACGTCTCCAGTTAGTACAGTCTTCTTCCGATACGTCTGCACTTTCACCACAAGCTTTTTTTTGGCAAATTCCATAACTAAAATATCAACTCATAATGAAATTGTTAAAATTAAATTAAAAGGATTGAACTAACCGTTTTTGCCAATTACTAATCCATCCATTGCTAGCCTTAAAATGTTTTTGTTTTAACCGGTGTGCAAATTCTAGTGCTTTTTGTTTCACCATTGCACCTGAGACGGGTAGATTTTTTCCTCTCATAACTTTAAACCACTCTAGCACTAATTTGTCCACGTTTTCGTATGTCGGTTTTTTCAACCGTTTGTTATTATAGGTTTCACTGGAATTTTCCACTAACTTAATAATTTCCGCTTTTTCCTTTAGAATTGTTGATACTGTACTGGCTGGAATATTGAATTTGGCGGCTACATCTTTTTTTCGTATTCCACTCTCGACATCTTTTAAAAGTTTATATTTATCATTAATTAAGGTGACCAACCGTACTCATTTACTGAGTTTTTTACTCTTTTTTCGATAGTCGTACTCCTTTCAAATTCTGTACTCCGAAAGTACTCATTTGTACTCCTGAAATCTTTTTTTTTTATTATTCTAATTCGATTTCCTTAAGAATGCCGATTTCGGGTGAATAAAATAAAGTAGGCTATTTGTCTTCGCGACTATGCTCACACTTCAATTTTTTCGCAGAGTGGCAGAGTGCGCATGTTTGGTTTAGTAAGCTTATAAAAAAAAGAAAAGCGCCTAGGCACAAAAAATGCTATTTTTACCTTGTCATTTGAGTCACAAAATCTGTAACTTTTGTGACGTTTGAAGATAAATAAAATTTTTACCTTTTTTTTTGATGTTTTTTTATTAACCTATGAAAATGAAAATTGTACTCTTTTTGAACGAAAAATAGTTGGTCACCTTACATTAATTGTTAAAGTTTTTAATATTCGTCTTGGAGGCATTTTGAATAAATTAGGTACACAACCACCAGCAGTAAATTTATAACTGAAACTGATCGGTGGAAAGACCAAACAATGAATTCGCAGAATGCATTCATTGCTTTTCTAGGAAAATTCGACTTATCGAAATCTGATGCCACAGAAATAATTTGAGATATTAAGGATTTCGATTTATCAAAGTTCCAGTTATAGAATAAGTTTTACATGGATTTGGTATGCCCAAATGCTACTGCCATCAAATTTAGTTTGACTTATTGAAAATTCGTCTTATCGAGGTTCAACTGTATCTGAATTGTTGAATTATTTTCAAATTGTGTCATTGCAAAGTTACATCAAAATTAGGAATGCAATTTAAGCTATGCTGTATTTGCAACTGGATTAAAAGATTACACAGGTCTACAAAAAAAAATTTCAAAAAATTGTTTGAAATTTGATAACTGACTTTTATGTACTTTTCAGCGCTGATTTCAAAAATGCAATCCGTTTTTCTCTATCACGTCAGGTTTTCTTACAAAAAAGGGAATATTTTTGGGTATAATAATAAAATTTAAGCCATTTTTCACATTTTTCCAAATTTATTACATTTTATTTTATTTATAAATCAGGTTCTAAACTGCGTTTCCAGTACACTTCTATTTCTCTTTAAGTTTATAAGTCATCATAATAACGTTTTCTCTTGCTGTTGAAGCTCCTTTTGTTGCTTTTCCGGCTGTGGACTCGTTGAGGATCATCTCTTTTCAACATTCAGCAGTAGTCCGCTATCATGTTGACGTTCCATCTTCCTTGGTATCTTCTTTCCATTTTCTTTATATCTTGGTGGAATCTTTCACCCTGCTCTTCACTTACATCACCAAGGTCTGCAGAGAAATAGTCAAGATGTGAGTGGAGTAAATGCTCATATTACAACCAAGTTTCTTAAAGTTGTCGAGCATGTCTGCGACGATTTTCTTGTAGTTTGGATATTTTTTGTTTCCTAGAAAACCGGTAACAACCAATTTAAAAGATGGCCATCGCTACTTTTTCTTTTGTTTCCATTTTGTCCTCAAAGTTGGGATCTCTGATTGGTTTTCTAATGTCTGGCCCGACAAAGATTCCTTCCTTCAGCTTTGCCTCGGATAAACCAGGAAACTGTCCACAAAGATATCTGAAACACTTTCCTTCTTTTGGCAATGCCTTGACAAACTGTTTGTGTGGATAGGGGAGGGGGGAGAGCAAGGACAAGCACTGTCATGAAAATACTGCTGGTTTCTCCTAATTACCATTTATTTTACCTATAACCAGCCCTCTATCACTCCATGTTTCAAAAAATGGTTCGATGTCGGGACACCGGACAGGTAGCGCTAGTAGTCCTTTGCACCGATCACCTTTACGGGAGCGTTGAATTAAATTTTATTAAATTTTACTTATTAAGAAAAGTTTAATTATAACATTATAATTATTAATTTTTTATCAACAATAATAATAAAATGATAATCACCAATCAAAATCAATAATTTCTGTCCGATATCTATCCGATATAATAATAATAACTAGTAAACCGCGGTCATCATACGCGGTGCAAAGGACCATCAGCGCCCTCTAGAAGAACTAAAATCACGGGACATATTCGTTCGCTTTTTGTGTTGTTTCGCCCATAGACCTTTTCATCATAAAAATTTTTTGTGCGCATGCGTCAGATTCAGCCATCTTTTTCGTACAGTTTTTCGAAATAAGCACGTTAAAATACCCGTGTATGAATAATTAAAGTCAACAAATATTAAATAAATTATATTAATTCAATACAAAGTAATTAAAAATAAAGGAATAAGTGTATTAATTGGAAAATAAATCTTTTCGGTCGAATATAATAATGTTATCTCTACAAAAAGGAACAATGAGACAGTGTTTTTATGGAGGATGTAAGACTGGTGCACGGTATAAATCATCATTTAAAGGGAATAGATATTATTTTATCAATTTTTGATTTACTTTTTAATTAGAATATAATTATAATTATTATTTGTTTTTATTTTTTTCATAATACATAATTACTGGTATACCTTACTCTCAATTAGGTCACCTTTTTCCCCTTTTTGTGGACGTCTATGACATTTCAACCACCTTTTTAATTATTCACAATTATGTGCTTTCACAAAGTTATCAATCAGTGAAACACCATCCATGATTTTCTCGAATAAATGATTTGTTTGTACAGATAATATTGCTTTTACATACATTGTTGATCAAAACTGTACGAAACTTTTGAATTACCGCTATTTCAATATGGCGACTGCGCTTGCGCACATCACACGGTGAAAAGGTCTATTGAAGTTATAGGGGGGTGCGTATAACTCATGTAGTATAAAAATTGCTATGCAACTGAAAATGCATTGAAGTTTTTTTAATACTTTTTAAAAGTACTTTAGGCTAAATAATAGTTACTGGAGATCCAAAATACCAAAATTCAAACTCACTAGAGTACAGAGATATGTATGAAAATATCGAAAAAGGCTAAAATTATACAAGCAGTTTGTGAAATAACTGTACGTGATGGAATTTTTTTGATCTGTTTTCTGAAATCAGCGTTGAAAACAACATAAAAATCACTTGTTAAATTTGAAACAATTTTTATGTCGCAGACCTGTGTTATTAGTGCAAGGTGTGTTGTAGTGATTTTTGTTTATTATTTCTCAAATGGACGTGTCTTGGATCTCATACCCTGTGACAAGAAATTAAAAAAAGGCGTCACATATATCCGTTTCCAGAAAACTTGATAAACAAAAGGAGCTCGAACGAAGTCATTTTTTTTTGTGAAAAATGTATGGAAATCCAATAAATTTTTATTTCAGGTTTTACCTCATTACCATATAAACCATGTGAAACAGATTTTTTTCTTAAAGTATTTAAGACAAAGATATAATCTGCAATATTAAAAGACACTATTCGATCAAAATGAACAGTTTTCCATTAATTACTATTTAAGGTTTTGGATCTATGCAACCCATCATATGAGAAAAAATTATGACAAGTAAAGGATTATTGTAAGTTATCGAAAACCGCAACATCAAATAAAGTGAAATGAGCACTATAAAATACCTATCATAAAATTTCAACAAAATTTCAACAAAATCGAATAATAGATTATGTCTTTTTCATAACATTTTATAACCGAATGTAGAAGTAAAATTCTCAAATTATTTAAAACCAAAACATAAAAAAGTTTTGCTTTAGAGAACTGTTAAGAAAATATCATTTTATGTATGTGCATTCAATAACACAAGAAGGAACTTGTGAAATTGCTATTAAAAATCGATATGGCGACGTTCATTGATCGCGACCACACAACAACAGGTAATTTTACATTTGTTTGATTACGGCAGGTGTGCAAGTTTACCTAATCGTGGCCTATTAAAAGTCAATTTTGTTTCTTAAAGAAACCAACTACTAAACCTATGACAATTTCCTCTATTTGCTTAATGGAAAGTAATAATTTTATTCGAAATAATTCACATATAATTGCTAGCAACAAAAGAAAGGAAACATAAACACAAACAAAAATTGGGGTCGAAAAGGGAGAAGAAGCGATTGGAATATTCCAGTTAACCGTGAACAGTCGTTGGGTACAGAAATTAAATACGAAATGCGTTCGTTTTTGATAATTTTAATCATTTTTGTGGAATTCTCATTAAATTTCCGAATAAATCCGGTCGATTCATATGATTTAATCAATTCACTAAATAAATCACTTCAGTTTAATGGTGATCAACAAATATTATATGCAACATCAAGTGTCGGTGTTGAGTCATTTAATCCAATAATTAAAAATCACCAACCACATATCGTTTATAATTTTATCAAATATGAACCTGCTTTGAAAGATTCAAATGACTTTAACTACGATTATTATGTAATTATTGATAAAGATTGGGCTAATTTGAATCGTACACTTTACAAATTATTAACAATCAATAATCTAAATATGCACGGAAGGTATTTAATGATTATTCAAGAATTACTTGATCGAGAAGATATTGCTGTTATGTTTGAATTTCTATTTAAAAATGTGGAAATTTATAATATTATATTAATGAATAATCAAACATTCTGGACTTGGTATCCATATAAAGGCCATTGTAATAAAAATATTACAATTCATCAAATTGAGAAAAATGATCTATTGAAGAATTTTCAAAATAAATTACCTAAACATTTAAATAAATGTGAATTGCGTATAGCACGTACTTATGACGATCCACCTGCAATTCTTCCCTTATTGAATCGAATTGGTGAATGTCTAAATGCAACTTTTACTTATATAAGAGATGATGATCTTCGTCCTCTATTACTATGGATTAAATATGGTTTTTTGAAGGGGCTCAATAATGATTTGAAAAGAAAGAATGTTATTATGGTTTTTAGTAGTAGAAATGGTATTCAGTCTAATTTACAATATTCAACATTTATTTTTAATGGTAAATATCCTAAAAATTCCCAATATTGCCATTTTCTAATGTATTCTATATTTAATAATCGAAAACATAACGAAGGTAGAAGGTTTTTCAATTCTTCAAATCAATATCTTGTAAAAATCTAATCAACTTTCGTTACTTAACCTTAAGGGTATCATTAATGGCGCAATTACCTATATTAGTGAAAATACATTTTGATGCAGTCAGCAACAATGTGTTGTTAGGGGCCTTTTGCTGTTCTAGAATAAACTCGTGGACTCCTATCAGAAGATTTCAAGTATTTTTTGTTTTATCAACTCCCTATTTCAAATGCACAGCACATTTGAATCTGTCCACTTTACACTTTCAACTTTAATTATCCATTTTATTTCAACAAGTGACTTCAATTAAAAAATATAAAATTCAATCTGCGCTTGTTAATGAATACAAATAGCACAAATTACAACTGTTAAATATAAATTTCAGATGGATATGTTGCATTGTTCTTACCTCCAAGAAGAGTTATACCAAAATATAAGGAATTCAAAGTATTTTCCAATCAAATGATAATATTCATAACAATTACAATAATAATCTGTGGCTTAGTGTACGCATTAATGACAAAACATTCAATAATGGAATCGTTTTTTCAAATGTATCAACTAAGCTTACAATTGTCTTTAAATTTTTTACCGAAAGAATGGAAACTTCGTCTTTATGTGATGTTACTATTATTCTTTGTTATGATTATGTCAGCATCTTATTTGAGTGTTTTAAGTGGTGTCTTCACACGGCCATCATTAGAACCGCAGATTAAAACATTACAAGAATTTTTTGATTCCGATGTACCATTAATGGCATTTGAACGACAAATTGAAATTTTGAAGTCTCAAGTCGTTGAAAATAAAAGAAAACCATGGCCTAAAGACAAATTTATTGTAATAAATCGTTCCAAAAATTTATTAAAACCTAAAATTTATGCAAGAGTACGGGGAATAATAAATTCGGCGATGGTCCAACATTCTCTAGTGTTACCTGTTGTAAGTAAAGAGACCATTTCTTTATATTATTACTATTTTTATGGTTGATAATATTGATTTGTTTGTGTACAAAAAAGAGTCCTCGTGAACACTGTGTATTTATTTATCGGCCACGTCTCCACTTGAACGATTTGATAGACTACCATATTAGAAATATTGATGAAATGGGGTTGTTGCAATTTTACCATGTCAGTTTCATCAGAAATTTAGGACGTGCTCTAAGAAAAAGGGAGCAATATCAATCAGTGATTGTTTTAACGTTGTATGATCTTTCTGGTGTTTTCATCATTTGGGTGTACGGTTTAGCAGCTGCCACAATTACTTTTATATACGAAATTATCCATTACAAAAGAGACATGAAATTACGAAAAATCCGACGTCAACAATGTTTTGTGTAATCAATCAATAATTTTGAATTGTCACTTCATAACCGAAATAAATGATTTATTTTTCTTTTTTCTTTTTCATTTGTGTCATTTATAAATTTTGTACAATGAAACGACTGTTACGAGTATTTACAAATCTGTGATTTGATGCGTTTACATGTGTTGTTATCAATTGCAATTGAATTGAATTACAGTGGAACCTCGATAAGTCAAACTAGCATCTGCCACAAAAAGAATTCGACTTATCAACTGTTTTATTAACACAATTACATACATGGCTAATTATTTTCGGAGGAAATAGTCTGTAATTAGACTTGTTGCAGCATTGTTCAACACCAGCTTGTAACGAGTTTAAGTGTCTGTAAGTCTCATTTGGTGCATTTTCAACAAAATAATTCATAAAAAGGCGTAATGTTTCTAATGCATCTAGAGCCATAGTTGTTCTTGGTGCTTGTGTCGTCTCTTCTGACATTTCTTCAATGTTTGAGTAGTTGGGGTTTAAATCTTCCTGATGGTTATCGATAATATGTGTCTCAATTATTTCTTCGTCAGTCGGAAAGTCAGTTCTATACATTTCATCATCTACGTACAGGTAATCTCTATAATTCTCTACATTACATGAACCAGTTGATGTTACCCATTTATCATATTAAGATCTAGGCAGTTCCTCATTATCATCATTGGGAATATTGTCTTTAAAGAATACTAATGGTAATTTGTCTTCTTCATCCCGCAAGGATACTTCCCCAAAACCTGCTTTATTGAAGCAATTCATAATTGTTTCCGCCTTCAAATCAATGTCCCATGCCTTTGAAATTTCATTTAAACAGTCCATTAAAGTTAATTTTGGAATTTGTTGATTCTTCTCGAAAGCACTCATGGTTTTCATCAAAATTGTTCGTCGATAGTAACATTTTATATTTTTTATTACACCCTGATCAAGGGGCTGTAACTTGGATGTTGCGTTTGGAGGGAAGAATTTAAGTTCAATGAATTTTAATTTACGTTGCACATCTTGGGGATGAGCTGGACAATTGTCTATTAACATTAGCACCTTCCTGTTTACTGCCTCAAATTTTCTGTCTAACTTCAACAGCCACTTTTTAAAGAGAAAGCCGGTCATCCAGGCTTTCGAGTTTGATTCGTAGTCCACAGAGAGCCATTTTGTTCCACGGAAACAACGGGGATTTATGCTTTGTCCGATTAACAGTAATTTAATCTTTTCACTGCCATCCACGTTGGTTGCTAGTAGTAAAGTTACTCTTTCTTTACTGTGCTTCCCGCCATGGCATTTTTCATGTCTAAAAGTCAGTGTTTTGTCGGAAAGACATCTAAAAAATAGCCCACTTTTATCAGCATTGAACACGTCACATTCCCGATAGTTTTTTAACAAATTAGGCAAAACATTACGTCTCCAGTTAGTACAGTCATCTTCCGATACATCTGCACTTTCACCACAAGCTTTTTTTTGGCAAATTCCATAACTAAAATATCAACTCATAATGAAATTGTTAAAATTAAATTAAAAAGATTGAACTAACCGTTTTTGCCAATTACTAATCCATCCATTGCTAGCCTTAAAATGTTTTTGTTTTAACCGGTGTGCAAATTCTAGTGCTTTTTGTTTCACCATTGCACCTGAGACGGGTAGATTTTTTCCTCTCATAACTTTAAATCACTCTAGCACTAATTTGTCCACGTTTTCGTATGTCGGTTTTTTCAACCGTTTGTTATTATAGGTTTCACTGGAATTTTCCACTAACTTAATAATTTCCGCTTTTTTCTTTAGAATTGTTGATACTGTACTGGCTGGAATATTGAATTTGGCGGCTACATCTTTTTTTCGTATACCACTCTCGACATCTTTTAGAAGTTTAGTATATTTATCATTAATTGTTAAAGTTTTTAATATTCGTCTTGTAGGCATTTTAAATAAATTAGGTACACAACCATCAGCAGTAAATTTATAACTGAAACTGATCGGTGAAAAGACTAAACAATGAATTCGCAGAATGCATTCATTGCTTTTCTAGGAAAATTCGACTTATCGAAATCTGATGCCACAGAAATAATTTGAGATATTAAGGATTTCGACTTATCAAAGTTCAAGTTATCGAATAAGTTTTACATGGATTTGGTATGCCCAAATGCTACTGCCATCAAATTTAGTTTGACTTATTGAAAATTCGTCTTATCGAAGTTCGGCTTATCGAGGTTCAACTGTATCTGAATTATTGAATTATTTTCAAATTGTGTCATTGCAAAGTTACATCAAAATTAGGAATGTAATCTAAGCTATGCTGTATTTGCAACTGGATTAAGAAATTATTAGTGCAAGGTGTGTTGTAGTGATTTTTGTTTATTATTTCTCAAATGGACGTGTCTTGGATCTCATACCCTGTGACAAGAAATTTAAAAAAAGGCGTCACATATATCCGTTTCCAGAAAACTTGATAAACAAAAGGACCGAACAAATAACCGAAATAAATGATTTATTTTTCTTTTTTCTTTTTCATTTGTTTCATTTATAAATTTTGTACGATGAAACGACTGTTACAAGTATTTACAAATCTATGATTTGATGTGTTTACATGTGTTGTTATCAATTGCGCTATGCTGTATTTGCAACTGGATTAAAAGATTATTATTGCAAGGTGTGTTGTAGTGATTTTTGTTTATTATTTCTCAACGCCCCTACCACTTATAGTTGATGCCCAAATAGGGGCATATTTACAGTTGTTGTTGTCACTTACTGTCCAAACTCGTTCTAACAAACAGTAAAATAAATACCTAAATACATAATAGATAAGAACGAAAAATCATTGTATTACACCATCACACCTACACACCATTTTGGTCCTTCGAGCCGGATTTACAAAGCCGCGAATTAACTTCTGGAAAGCAGTTAGCCGTGATACAGTTAAAACAAAGGTTCGAGTAGAAACAGCCACAAATAAAAAAGAAGAAGAAAATCAGTATCCGAAGCAGATCCACAAATAAAAAAGAAGAAGAAGATCAAGATCCGGAGCATTTTTTCGATAAAATACCTAAGTTCAAAATGGGTAACGAGTCTGACGAAATCTCAGCTCAGATCACCCCCCTATAACTTCAATGGGCGAAACAACACAAAAAGCGAACGAATATGTCCCGTGATTTTAGTTCTTCTAGAGGGCGCTGGTGGTCCTTTGCACCATGTGTGATGCCCGCGGTTTACTAGTTATTATTATTATATCGGATAGATATCGGACAGAAATTATTGATTTTGATTGGTGATTATCATTTTATTATTATTGTTAATAAAAAATTAATAATTATAATGTTATAATTAAACTTTTCTTAATAAGTAAACTTTAATAAAATTTAATTCAACGCTCCCGTAAAGGTGATCGGTGCAAAGGACTACTAGCGCTACCTGTCTGGTGTCCCGACATCGAACCATTTTTTGAAACATGGAGTGATAGGGGGCTGGCTCAGATTCATCTAGAGAATAGTATGCTATTTAGGAATTTTGAAGTCTTAAGTTGGTATTAGAATAGTGACGCATGGCGCAACAGAATTCAAAAATTATAACAAAGAAAGCACGTTTCTTTTGTAAAATGTTTCTTTGTTAAAATATAGAAACTTGGGACAGGTCTAAACAGATGTTTTTTTTATATATTGCAACCCTGGAATTTGCCAATTTTCAGGTAGATCACCCTTTTAAAAGCCATCCTTTTTCTAATATTATGAATCATAATGAAAACCGTGAAATATTCATTCGTTTTACATATTTTTATAAACTCTTTATTTGTCCACAAAATTAAACAAGTTCTTGTTACAATATATTGCAGCATTTCTTTGTTTATTTACATATGTAATTCCAATAATGACTTGTTGACTAGTAATGAAGGGATGCTTTATCATTCCGCAAAAATTGAACCGTTTATATTACTTTCAAAATAAACGGCACAATTAGATACACCGGTAATAACATTTTGGAATTTCCCAATTTTCAGGTAGATCATCCTTTTAAAAGCGATTCATTTTTCTAATATTATAGTCCCCACACACCAACGCGAAAAATCCGCAGCGGTAGCGGCACGAAAATTCCGCCTGCGGTGCGGCAGCGGAATTCGCAGGTCTACACACACCAACGCGAAAAATCCGCAGCGGTAGTGACGACGGAAATTTGTGATAATTGCCAACATAACCTATATTAACAAAAGTACAACACTATTTTCGTTTATTTCTTTATTAATTTTATTCTAGATTTCATCCTTTTTCCGAATATTTTCATAATTTTCATGGGACAAGTAGTACAAAATAGCATAATTTCGAACTATTTCAATTATTTTTCTGTTTTTGATATATCAAGTGGCGCGGCGGCGGTAAAAACGCTGTCAGCAGCGAACGAAATCCGCGCGGAAAAAAAACGCTATCGATTCGTTGCCGCTGCGAATTCGCGCCGCTTCGGTGTGAATATGTCCCTCTGCCGCCATGTGATACAAAGATCGCGTTTTTTTCGCAGCGGAATTTCCGCTGCCGCTGCGGATTTTTCGCGTTGGTGTGTGGGGAACTTAATGAATCTTAGTTTAGATTGTCAAAAATTTCTTTGTTTTTCAAGGATTTAAATATTCTTCTACTACACACTAAATCAAACATTTTCGTTTTATAGTAAATATTTCTTTGTTTATTTACATAATACATATTTTCAATTATCTTTAGAAATTTGCAAGTTCAAATCCTTCTTGTCTAGACTCTATTTTTCAAATTTCCCTCTACTTTTTTGTCACCAGAAAAAGAACAGCCAATAGGGAAGAGAGTTAAAGTTGAGATAAAACTCTGTTAAAATCTTCGGCTCAAATCGGCACAGTTACCGAAAATCTTAACAGCGTTTTATTCTCGACTTGTAGAAACGAAAATTCTACAATTTATACCGACATAAAATATATGAGAGAATATTTGACGGAATAAACCGAATTGTAAAATTCGCCCTAAACCATGGAAACGCAAACGAGACCAGATTCTTTCAATTTTGGGTCGTATCTCTGATCAATCTGATCATGCATCCAATTTCTCGCCAAAGTGGGATATCAATTCAATTAACGCGCGGAAAACAATCGCACTTATTGTTAGCGCATTCAATACAAAATTGAGGAAAATGTGCCGCTCACGGCCTTGCCACAGGAGGAGGCACAACGTGTTGACTTTGAAACACTTTATTTTGATACTATTGCCAAGTTAGAATCCCTCATTCAGTCCCATATTTTCACTGGGTCTGATAATTTAGTGTTCTATGGTTAAAAGTAAATTATTATTATTATTATCATTATTACTATTATTATCATTCGCTCCCTCAAACACAAATTTCCCCCCCGGGGTAAAATGTCTGGATTCAACACTGTACCAGAGAAAGAAATTATTATCAATTCCATAATCCATCCTTGGTGTGTTAATAAGTCAATTAAAATAAAATATACGCTCTTTTCCAAGGCAAAATTTTTATTGCTTATGGGACCGGTCTCGGCTTACGCCATCATCAGCCACCCCAAGTCAGAATAGTTTAATTTTCATAGATACCTAGTTGTTAAATAATAAGTAATATAAAAAAGAAGAAGGACATATAGTTTTGTTGTTAAATTCGTTAATTGTGCGATTGGAAATTGTTTGAGAGTCTATACCGTATTTTTATTATTTTGTAATTTTATAATTGTGATTTTGTTGTTAGTTTGAGAAAATTTTTGACTTGGGGTGGCTGATGATGGCGTAAGCCGAGACCGGTCCCATAAACAATAAAAATTTTGCCTTGGAAAAGAGCGTACATTTTATTTTAAAAAAATTATTGAACGTTAATTTGATGTTGTTATTGTCGATTATAAAAACGAAAAACAAAAGGAGAAGGAGGTTTTGGGTTAGAAATATTTTCAAGAACAGACGACAACAAGGCGACTTTCATAACTTATTACAAGAAATGCGACTTTCAGATGAAGAAAAACATTTTAATTATTTACGAATGTCTAATATCCTGTCAAAACAATCAACATTTTAACAGTCACACCAACATAATATCACTAAATAAAAACATTAATACCCTATATTTCTTACTGCAAATTTACAAAAAACTCGGACCATGTTAACCGATATTTTTCTCCGTCCGACAAAATCATCCGAATCGGATATCGGATGCCATGAGAACCAGGCTTAATTTATGAGACGACATGTTTACTGGAATTCGGTTGGCAATACATATTTTGTTCGTGTTTCATTTGTTTCAGCTCTGAAGATGTTTGAGAATTACTGGTTGGATTAATTGAAGCACTCCGAGCACAACCAACATAACCTCAAATTTCCACGAATTTGTAAACATGTCGGGTAGGTAATCAATTAAAAATTAATTAATTAATTAATTAAATTAAATCCAATAGAATCAACAAAATCTGCAATCAATACGAAATTACCAAATGATTATTTCCGTAATTATGAGATACGTAATTCCGAACAGATTGTGAAACGTTTAATCACCGAAGAGGTACCATTCCAATATATCCAACGTAATTTAGAAACAGAACTAGATTATAAATTCAATTTGGGCCGATTACCATCGACAAAGAAACAACAACGGCAGCAACGACAATTGAGAAAACGTAAATTTTTAACACGTAAACAACGTAAAGAATTCAATCTATTGAAATTGGATAAAACAAAGAAATACTCGTACAAATCATTGGAATCAATACGGGAATTATGGCGACAATATATGCGTGACAATTTGAAATTATTACAACCAATACCGAATAATGTAAGCGATACGAATTGGTTGAATTTCAATCAGATTTTAGCACGTTCTGAATTTATTGGTTGTGAGATTCGTGTGATTCGTTCGAAAATACCAAATCAAATCGGCATTGAAGGGACTTTGATATTGGAAACGAAAATGACCTTTCAGATTGTAACAAAAGACGATAAATTGAAAGGTAACTTGATTGTTTGTAAACTTATCAACCAATCTAGTAAACATTGATTTTCGTTACAGTTATACCAAAAGATTCATCCGTATTTCAGTTTAGTTTAGATAATTATAAATTTACATTATTTGGCAAACATTTAGTAATGAAACCCAGTGAGAGAACAGTGAAAAAGATTAAAACACAAATCAACCCGGATTTGTGAGCTACAATTAGATATGGTTGGGTATAATTGGTTACTTTTCAAACTTATTCAAATTAATTCATTGTAATGACTTTATTCAATATTAATTTGTTTCATTTTGGTTCGATTTATTATATACAATTGATGTTCGTATTGTAATTTCGACCATATGCCATAGCACATACGTATCAATCTATCATCTCTCAAATTATTTGGTAATTGTTTAGCATTATCAAATTCATTCTTTATAATACGTTGAGCAAATTTGAAACGTTTCTGTTGTATTAGACTTAAACTGAGATATAAACGACACCGACTCTGTATCGTTGGATCATTCAATCGTAATGCCAATTTGAATTGATTGATTGAGATTCGGCCAGCAATTTGGGCACAATTCGCATAATAATCACCTAGTGCTGAAAATGCACCCCCTAATGTCGACAACCATGACAGTGCATGATCTAATTCGCAACGTTCACGGACCATTGTAATGACACGATCGTTCCTACAAAAAAAAAAAACAAAAAACAAATAGTCTTACAACAATCTCATGTGTAATTTTTCAAAGACTTAATCACCAATTATAATCAATTAAATCAGTTTTTGTTGATAATAGCAGAAATTTGAATTTTCTAGATTTCTGTATTTTGATAAATTGTCGACAATAAAAACGACTGATATTGAATTCTTTCCATAAATAGTGGAAGAAAATCTCATCTATTTCTAGAAGTTTTCTCAATTCTGTTGAATTATTTCGATTAAATTTGATTAAAATTGTTTGAAATTCTGCTGACATTGTTTTTGAGGTTATACCGACAAAACCTCACAAATTTGATTTTGAAAAATGTCAATGTTATGCAATCCTCTAAATTAAAAATCCCTAACTACTAATTCCAATACAATAGCAAAGTTAGGGTTTTTTCGATATGCTAAGTTGCCGGTATTTTGACAATTTTTAAATTGTAAAACACGCAACTTTTCAATTTTAATCTCCACTAATTTTTAATAGTTTTATTTCAATTATTTCGTCACAAACTAAAAACATTGTGCACTAATGACGAGATTTCTACAAAAATAAAACGATTACTAAATTGTTGTAAAAAACTTTAACAATATTTGGATGTAGATCTTTGCTCTATTACTCACCGTAATTGCTTTAAATAATTACGCAATTACTGTAATTAAACAAAATGATTAATACCAACATAACCTCAATTCTCTACTAAATGAATTGTAAACAAATTGTCTCATTGTAATTTTAATAAATTACTGATAATTTCTAACAAATACAACCCTCATTTGGATATTATTTATTATTGTTACTATCACATTAACGGTTAAAACAATTAAATTTGGCAATTTATTTATTTTAAATCAAATAATCTAGAAACCTGTGATTTCAAAACAAATGAAGAGCACAACAGCGACCCCTATACGGCCATATTTATGAACTAATCCGTTGTCATGACAACCAATAATAATTTTTAATCTAGTAGTCGTATTGTAGAAAAAATCTACATAATTCGGTGAAAAAAAGTCGATTTAATTACTGTTTAATTAATTTTTGTAATTAATTTGTGTGTTAATTGTTGATTTGGTGGTGGTGACCTGGATTGGTGACGTCACACACACAAACCGCCATCTTGAGTTTAATGTCACAAGGACGTGTTTTTTTTTTATCAATCAATTGGTATTTGTGTATGTGTGTGAATATGTTTGTTTAATTTTTATGATCAATTGGTGAATTAATCAAATTTCAAATGAATTCAATTAATTTGAAATTGATAGAAATCGAAATTTCGATGTTTCCATAAAGACGCTGTTGAGCAATTGTGTGTGTATGGTGAATGTAGTGTGGCCATCGTGGTTTTCTAATTAGACCCTCTCATATACAGCGAGAAAAAATGGTTTTGCTTCAATTAAAGTGGTTGTTTGTTTAAAATTAACGAACTTTATTAATCTTCGACAAAACGTGAGTTTTATTAAATTTTTTTTTGCTGATTTTATTTGGAAAAAATTTCAAGAATTTCGTGTATCTCTCCGTCAAGGTTATATAAGTTAAATTTCTACTTTTGTTTTATTTTTATTTCATCGAAAATTGTTGAATTCGATAAAATCATTGGGAGAGTTAACGAAAAAAAAACAAACGAATTGACTGTGGCGTCTAAAAACCAATCACAGTCGCGATTTTTTTAAACAAATGAATATGGATTTTTGACGAAAAAACAATTGATTATGTCAACGTTTTTTTCGTTGTTGTACTGTTTATTGTTATGGTTAAATGATAACAGTTATCAAATTATTAATTGGTTAATTTTGTTGTTTTTAAATATAGATTTTTGTTTATTTCAAAATTAGTATCATCATAGTCTACGATGATTTTACAAAAAAAATATTTATTTATTTGTTTTTTTTATTATTGTTGTGTTGGTACTGTTTGGAAATCTGCCAAATATCATAGCCTACTTTCTTTATTTTTTCTGATGTCGATTTGTTATTGACAATTATTTTCAATTTTAGGTTATTCTATTGTGAAGAGAAAGAAATAAAACGTATACAAAAAATAAAATAAAATGGATACAACAGATCAACCAAATTCAATTGTACAATTAACAACAATCGACAATGATCATACATTATTGCCATTTAATTTGTTGGCTGGTGAGACACGTTCCCAGTATGGTACATCAGTTGATGGTTTAATTGTATTAACAAATTATCGCTTATATATACAGAATGGACAATACCATCACCATCTACCATTAGGGATAATTGAAATTATCGAACATCGTGAATTGTTTTATTTACATATTAGTTGTAAAGATGCTAGAACATTTAGGTTAGATTATTTTTGTCTTATTTTAATTCTGTAGGATTTGATCTATGATGGAACTGATTTGAGTAATTAACAATATTGTTGCAGTTCTATCACGATTGGATCTATTTGTAATAGGAGGTTTATTATTAAGACTAAAATCTGCGACGTCTATAGATAGAAAAATCGTGTAAAAATAATGATGAATATCTTTATTTGTGTATTGGTTGGAGTTTACTATTGGCATTGCATTCAATTGTAATTTTTGTAGGAAAAATTAATTAGTTTTCGCGAAAATACGAAAAAACTTTGTTTTGTTGAATAGCAACAGAGGTAATAAAATTCCCTCAAAAGATAGATTAATTGAAAAAAAAATTCTGAAGAGAAATACTGTAAATTTTGATGAAGTAACACTAAAAACCATCAAATTGTCGAAATTTATTTATCCAGAAATTGTCTCCAATTTTCAAGAGAAATGTTAAATTTTCGACAAAATATTCGGTAGATTTAAGTGTTGTTTTTGGAACTTGGGGGACATTGTATAAAAAACAAAAAAAAGTAAATATAACTTATTACAACTAATATGACTAAATATGACCAAAATATGGTAAAAAGTATGTATACCTCACCATTACCGCCGCCGTCAAATTGCTTTCTCCGCTCCCAGTTATCTAATAATAGTGGGGGCGGCGAAGGCAATTTGACGGCGGCGGCGGCAACGACGTATACATACTTTTATGTAATGTACATTCTTTTAATAATTTATGGTCACATTAGTTATATCAAGTCATATTTTTTCATTTTTTAACTCTTCTATGATGTCTGTTAAGTTCTCAAATACAACCCTTTAACTTTAACTATCTCACTGATTTGTAAAGGCATCCTATAGAAATTCAGAAACTTAAAATATTTAGGCTTTGTTTGACCATTTTGGTAATGCGAATAAAAAGCCCGTATTGTCTGAAATTCATGGACTAATCAAAGATTCATTCATTTTGGTCCGTCAGATTGTGTTTGATACGAAAGGGCTTTCTTAATTTTAAATAATCTTATTTTTCGACCTCTAAAATTTTCACAATAACATCTGTAGCAAGGTCAGTTCATCATAAAATGAATCGGTGTCATTGCCAAGCAAAATTGTTTACCATTTCAAATGTTTTAATAAGGCCACTTTACAGATATTGCGAGCATTTGTACTTTAAGTTTCTTTAAATTATTCGAGGTTAAGGAGTTAAGTGAGTCACCCTGTATATTGTATATTTAAATCGTATACAAAACAATGTTACCTTCATGGTTCGAAAAATTGAATTAATGATCACTATTGAATGTGATCACAAAAAAAAAACATTATTCATCGTCGAGAAATTTTTCTGAGAGGATTTTAACTCGCAGAAACTATTCAACAGAATTGAGCGCTAGAGGATGATTTTCTCCACAATTGAACGAACTTATTTCCGGAAATTTGCAGATTTTCCGGAACTTTGAAAAATGTTTACTGTCTTTCCTACTAAAACTGAATTCAATATCGATCACAGCTTCAACTTGAATAATTGTAAAGATATTTAACATAATTTACTTGTGTATTGTATCTGAAAATATATAGAGTGTTTCAGACCAAGCGCCCACCTTTTATAGTTCAATTATTAAAATATTCGTATGCAACGCTCAAGAACTTAAATTAGGCAACCTAAGGACCTTTGGTGACCTAATTTAAGTTCTTAAAGGTTACTATAAAAGGTGGGCGCTTGGGCTGAAGCAGTCTGTATATCACAGATTTCAGTCTTAGAGTCCTCAAATCCACTCATTATTACACTCTTATTAATAATAATAATAATAATAATAATAATTGTAGATGTACATTCGATAATAACGAGAATTGTTTAAAATGGTTTGATTTAATATCGAAAGCCATCGAACCACCAGGACAATTGAATGTAATTTTTGCATTTTATTATTTCATTTATTCAAAAGATCAAAGCGATGATGTACGTGAGAAAATCCAAAATTTAAAACGTTATAATTTCGATAGAGAACTATTTAATAGTGAAGTAAGTCGTTTTTTTTTTAAATCTATTTTTGTTTAATCTTCATAATTGTGTTGTTTTTTTTTGCTTTTAGATGAATCGTTTGGGCTTTAAGGGCGATTCATGGCGTATCAGTGAATCAAATATTGAATTTAAATTATGTCCAACATATCCACCATATTTAATTGTACCATCATGTATAAGTGATCAAAAATTGGAATCAGTATCGAAATTTCGTAGTTCAAAACGTATACCGGCCGTTGTATGGCGACATAATTTAAATGGTGCTGTTATAGCACGTTGTAGTCAACCAGAAGTTGGTTGGTTAGGTTGGCGTAGTAGTGAAGATGAAGGTTTAATACAAGCTATATCAGATGCATGTAATTACGATCAAAATATACGTAATAATTTATTATTAAATAATTTAAATAATACAAATACTATAAATAATTGTAATAATGATAAAGATTTATTAACAATTACAACAACAACAAATACAACACCAGGTGGTTCGGTTAGCAGTTCAGATGATTCACTACAAATTACTGATACTATTAGTAAAAATGAGAAAAAGGTATAATTTGTATATTGTATTTATTTTAATTAATTAATTAATAATAATAATAATTTTTTATTGATTAAGGTATTGATAATGGATGCACGTTCGTATACAACAGCTGTAGCAAATCGTGCCCGTGGTGGTGGTTGTGAATGTCCTGAATATTATCCAAATTGTGAAATACAATTTATGAATTTAGCAAATATACATTCCATCCGTAAAAGTTTCCATGCCGTCCGTTTATTATGTACAACAGCTGCTGATCAACCAAAGTAATCAATTTTTAATTCTCTTAAATTTTATACAGTATTGGCATTTTATTCAAGTGTCTTAAGAGAAAAGTCTCAATTTGTGGAGAAGTGAAAGAGTGATTCGTAACATCACATTGTCAACTCTTTTGGTGCTTATATGAAATGCCAGCACTGTTGATTTGTAAATGTACAATTTCGATGTAGTCTACTGTGGAGATTTAAGTTAGTTTGAGAGGTTCTTAAAAAAAAAGAAAAATGTTTAGGGAAATTACAAAATCTTCAAGTTTAAGAAATAAAAAAGTGGTATAAAAAAAGTTAAGCGAATGGGAAATTAACAGGGATATAAAAATATAAAGACTTGAAAAGAATGAGAGAAATTGTTTTGAAGAGTGAAAAAAAAACTTAAAGAAACGACAATGAAGAAGAAAGGCGGGGAATGTTATTACAGATCGTTTCATGATAAATTCCGGAAGTTGCAGGAGAAGGGAGCATCCTGGGTTTTTGGGGATATCTCTCTTCTTTCCATGATCATCTTTTTTTTTTGTCTCTTTCTCTCATCTGCTGCTTCACTTGCGGAGGGTTAAAGTTACATGAAATGATCTCTAAGAAAAACATTCATTTGATCAAAAAGAGCAATAACACAGAATAGACAATTAACGAAAAATGAGAAAAATATGAAGCTGGAAAGAATTGATGAATGTAGGAAATGTAGAAAGAAACTGCAATATAGGAACTATAGATGACAAATGAAAAAAAAAACATTGAAATAACAAAGGAAATAGAATCACAGAAAATGGAAAAGAATAAAAAGATTAGGAATTACAGAAGAAAGAAAATATTTTAGAAAAAGGAAAATTTTCAAGAGGAGGAAAAAGCGTAATCAATTGTCAAAAAAAAAATGCAGAAAGACAAGGAAGTTGCTAGTTATTGGAGTATAATTGAAGACATCGGTGCAAAGGGGGACAATTCCGTTTTTATAAATTTTTTACAGGGAAAACTATTTCGTTTTTGCACCAAATTTAACTTATATAGTACAGTTTTTTCAATATAACATGTGTATTAATAGACTGAAAGACTGCATTTTTGCACCAATGAAAAATCGTAAATAGTGGAGTCCCCCTTTTGCACCGGTGTCATAATTGTCATAACAAATATTGTAAATTTTGTGGAGAATTAACATTTATCTAGAATTATTTTTTAAAAATTATTTTTCTGTTTGCAGTTGGTTTAGTCAGCTGGAAAACACAAGATGGTTACAACACATGTCCGGTTTAATGAAAGCTGCTGTAACATTAGTTAATACAGTAGAACGTGAAGCACGTCCAGTATTAGTACATTGTTCAGATGGTTGGGATCGTACATCACAAATTGTTGCATTAGCTGAATTATTATTAGATCCATATTATCGTACAATTGATGTAATTTCTATTTTAATTAATTAATTAATTGTATTAATTTTATTTTTATTGTTTTTAAAGGGTTTTCGTATATTAATTGAACGAGAATGGTTAGCATTTGGACATAAATTTGGTGATCGTTGTGGACATACACCTGGTAATTTTGATCAAAATGAACGTTGTCCTGTATTTTTACAATGGTTAGATTGTATACATCAATTACAATTACAATTTCCATGTGCATTTGAATTTTCCCATACATATTTAGTTAAATTGTCACAACATGTTTATTCAAATTTATATGGTACATTTTTATGTAATACATATGAGGAACGTTTAAATTATGTTAATGGTAAAACATTTTCGGTATGGGATTTTTTAAATAATTCAACATTTAAAAATCATTTATATGCACCACCGGCCAACAGTTGTGGCAATAAGGTACGTATTTCATATATCTAACAATAGAGTATACAGTATTGGAGAGCCATCTAGACAAATATTTTAGAAATAGCTCAGTCTTTGCTTTTAATTATAGAATACCGTATCTTCTCCATTTCAGTACGTATTAACGTCTCTTGTACTGCTAAAAAAAATCTCAGACTAGACACAATCCGTCTTTGGATTGTTTTTTTTTTTTAAATATCAGATCTAGGTATGGGATCCCTTTGAATTGCACTTACAAGTAAAGCACGTAAAATGGAAACTATCGATTTTCATGATTTTTGGTACATAGAGGAAATGATTCTAAGGAATGCGTTTTTTCCCGTGCCCATACTAGTTTAAGGGAGAAAATGGGAGCTGTAGTACCTTACAAAATTAGTTTTTCAAAATATCTTCAAAATGGCTCATTATTTTTCAACATCTTAAAAATTGAATGATAATTGCTTTCAAGAAAATTAGTGCTGTACAATTTAACCGGTTAGGCGGGCTAAAAAAGTTAGCTAAGTTAATTAGCTGGCTAGCCGATCAGCTTAACCGGTTAACTGAATTAGCTTAACTAATTAGCTAATGGTTAACCGGATAAACGGCTAATTTTTTTTAAGCTGTTTAACAATTTCTTTTTCACCGGCAGGTTAAAAAAGTAACATTTATGAACAAAAAAAAACAATAGAATAATTTATTAGATTAATCAATATTTTACATTTATTTTTATTTCTAAAAATGACTTTTAAATTAATTAAAGAATTTTTTTTTCAATTATAGATATCTCTATTTTCACTGAAAACCGATTTTCAATATCTGATTATTATCAATAATCTGCATTTTTTTTTGGTTTTGACCCTTTCAGCTCTGAAATTAACCCTATTAAGATTATATTTTGAATACAAGTAGAAAATTAAAAAGTAAAACTCACCTGTTTTTGCATTTTTTGATATCCTCAATAATTGAGGGTGCAATACTCTTGAAGGGTTGTAAGTTTGGGGTTGAATTATAAGAAGACTTGTTGTCACTTCGGACATTGTGATATTATTTAGATACAGTTGTGATTTTTATTCGAGGAAAAATATCATTAAATTACAGTGAACGCATAATCAATTTTCGTCTCTAACAAGGGGAGGACACGACGTGGTAATAATGGATTTTTTCAAAATTTTGCGTATCGATAGAGTATCATGTTAGGTGTCTTTGAATAAATGGACAAGACGCACTACTCAAGCGTTCTTGAGAAAATTAAAGAAAATTCATAACTCACTTGTACAAAGTCAACACATCTTATGGAACGATTTTTAAATGTTTCAATAGCAGATCGGTAAAGGGTTTGGCTTGGGACTTATAATGTGTCGGTTCAAATCTCGCACGATGAACGTAACTTTTTTTCACTATAATTTTTTACATGTCAAATGATGTGATTTGTCATAAAAACAAGTAAAGCAATAATTCTCACGACACTGTGCATATCGAATAAAAGCTGCTTTTTTACAATTGCAGGGTTTTAAAAAATATCTATTGGACCTCATTGACGTTATTGCAAATATAATGAATTGATGCATACTCTTACAAAAAATTATAGTGAAAAAAGATACCTTCATAGTGCGAGATTCGAACCTACATATTATAAGTCTCAAACCAAATCCCTTACCAATGTGCTATCGAAATATTTAAAAATTGCTCCATAAGATGTGTTGACTTTGTACAAGTGAGTTATGAATTTTCTTTAATTTTCTCAAGAACGCTTGAGTAGTGCGTCTTGTCCATTTATTCAAAGACACCTAACATGATACTCTATCGATACGCAAAATTTCGAAAAAATCCATTATTACCACGTCGTGTCCTCCCCTTGTAGTAAGATTTACAGAATTATTCCAGTATGCCTTGAAAGACGGGAACGATTTCACTTCTTTCAAGATTACCATTACTGTACCAATCAGCGAATCCACTGTATGAAAAATCATGAAAATCGGAAGTTTCCACTTTGCGTACTTTACTTGTTAGTTTTAATTAATTTTATCTTCAAACGTCACAAAAGTGACAGTTTTTGTGACTCAATTGACAAGGTAAATAGTATATTAAATAACAAGTGTCAGAAGTCGACAATTGCACGAGTCCAAGTTTAGAAAACGAGCGGCGGAGACGCGAGTTTTCTAAAGGACGAGTGCAATATACGACTTCTGACACGAGTTCTTTATACTATTTTTTCTATTTTGCCTGTTTTGTGCCCTTTTTTACAAAAAAATTGCGAGATTTAATATTTAGGGAAATTGGTGGGAGTTGGTGTTACTAAAAAAAAACAATTGAACATTCAGCTAGGAAACTTCGATTGTTTTATTTTTCACTCTTAGTCAATTGTTTTTTTCGCCAAATTGCTTATTTAACAATGAGTGAAAAATTTTCATGTAGTCCACCTGAAATAAGGGAAATTGCTGAAAATGCAGGAAGCAATTTACTACCCGATAAATCCAAAGATCAGTACGAAAAACGGTATATTAAGTATCTTGTTTTTATGATTTTTGACAGTTGTCAAAATCAATGAAAATGTTACCAATCTAGTGGAAAAAAAAATTCCTACTATTTTACTTTTCAGCACTAGTTAAAAAATGTGCACATTTCGATACAGTAGCGAGTTTAATAATAGCGCTATTATTGACGCAAAATAGAAAAAATAGCATTTTGTGTGCCTAGGCGCTTTTTTCTTTTTTTATAAGCTTACGCAAATAAAATGACAAAATCTGTCACTGGCGTTTAATTTTTTTCGTTATTTGACATTTGTTTTTTGCATCGCCATGGAAGCAGTACTGACAAGATATTGCGATCAGTTAAAATTTTAATTTTTAAAAACTTTTCAATATAAAAAAATGTTAAATTAAGACGTTTGAAGATAAACTAGTATATGTCATTCGGCGCAAAACTGTCTTTGTGTGCTTCAGCTGACATGTCTGCCTCACTAGCGTTCGGCAGACAACAGTCAGCTTCAGCACACAAAGTTCCAGTTTTACGCCTAATAACATAATCTACTATTATCTTCAAACGTCACAAAAGTGACAGTTTTTGTGCCTCAAATGACAAGGTAAAAATAGCATTTTGTGTGCCTAGGCGCTTTTTTCTTTTTTTATAAGCTTAGGCAGACAAAATGAACAACAATAATTTTCAACAATGTACACATAATTTATTACAAACTAATATTACAAATTATTACTTGTTAACGTTAATGTGAAACACACAGTTAGTAATACTAGCATTTTGGAGCAATCCCCTAGCGCCAACAATATCTATCGTACAAAAACCTGTCAAATTCTTCTTTTGATATGATTTTGGCTTTTTTTGGCTTGTAATTTTTTTTTGTTTTTTCAAAAACAAGCGCAGCTTGCAGTATTTTGAGATATCGACGTTTTTCTTTAAATTTGAATATTGCGACCAGAGAGAAGAACTTTTCAAGGTTCGAGATAATTCCAAAAAGTAAGCTAATAAGACGTTTTCCGAATACACTTCCACATTTTTCGCGGAACACCACTTTAAGAATTTTTCGTAGGCCGCTTCATAGACACTTGCCGATTTAGTCGGTAGTAATTTTTTGACAGACTCTCTCGCAGCTTCAACGACTTCAGAAGGAGTAGAAGGTCGGTCGGAACTCGACATCGTACAGTTTTATTTATTTTTTTTCGTTGATTGAACTTTGTTTTTTGCATCGCCATGGAAGCAGTACTGCCAAGGTATTATGATCAGTTAAAATTTTAATTTTTAAAAACTTTTCAATATTAAAAAATGTTAAATTAAGACGTTTGAAGATAAACTAGTATATGTCATTCGGCGCAAAAGTGTCTTTGTGTGCTTCAGCTGACATGTCTGCCTCACTAACGTTCGGCAGACAACAGTCAGCTTCAGCACACAAAGTTCCACTTTTGCGCCTAATAACATAATCTACTATTTTCTATTTTGCGTCAATAATAGCGCTATTATTAAACTCGCTACTGTATCGAAATGAGCTCATTTCGATACTAGTGCTGAAAAGTAAAATGTAGGATTTTTTTTTCCACTAGGTTGGTAACATTTTCATTGATTTTGACAACTGTCAAAAATCATAAAAACAAGATACTTAATATACCGTTTTTCGTACTGATCTTTGGATTTATCGGGTAGTAAATTGCTTCCTGCATTTTCAGCAATTTCCCTTATTTCATGTGGAGTACATGAAAATTCTTCACTCATTGTTAAATAAGCAATTTGGCGAAAAAAACAATTGACTAAGAGTGAAAAATAAAATAATTGAAGTTTTTTTTAGTAACACCAACTCCCACCAATTTCCCTAAATATCAAATCTCGCAATTTTTTTTGTAAAAAAGGGCACAAAATAAGCAAAATAGAAAAAATAGTATAAAAAAACTCGTGTCAGAAGTCGTATATTGCACTCGTCGTTTAGAAAACTTGGACTCGTGCAATAATAGGCGACTTCTGACACTTGTTCTTTAATATTCTATTTCCAAATTGAAGACGCCGGAGCAAATTGTGGACAATTTTATTTTTATAATTCTTCACTATTATACATAAAGGAAATAGGTTTTTTCTCCTTCGCAAAAAGATTGTAGAAATGGAGCTGCGCCTTTTTTTTGCACGGGTATCTTCAATGGTGTATTTTGATTTGTCCGCATATATCGCACTACACGTGACGCCAATACTGTAGAGAGCTACATTTGTGTTCCAAATTTTATCAGTTTATTTGTACAATTTGCATAGTTGGAAAGAAAAAGTATAATCTAAACAATTTACGGTAAAATAGAGCGACGATTACACGTTAGTCAAGTAGAAAATGTTGTGAAAATTGCACTATTTTATTGATCAGTTAATCATTGTTTGAACTTTTTCCAGGTATTATGGCCTCAATGTAACGTACGTGATCTACAATTATGGAGTGAAGTCTATTTAGGTACATGGGAGATAAATTTAAATAGTACTACTGATTATGGTATAGTGGGTTCATGTCCGGGACCACCTAATGATAATTTACAAATGAATCAAACAACAATAATAACAGAATCATCATCAACAACATCTACAGTAATAACAACCACAACTACAACAATAACAACAACAGCTACCGTCGCAGTAGCAGCAGCAACAACAACAACAACAGCAGCAACAACATCACCACAACATATGACAAAAACACGATCATATGGTGATTTACTAAATGATGTTTCAATAACAACATTACGACGTTTAAGTGATCCTAGTATTAATATTGATAAGAAATTACAAGTAACTCAGGAAGAACAACAACAACAACATAATATATCTCAGGATATTAGTTTAAATGGACATAAAACAACATGTAATGATAATAATGATTGTAGTAAAGATTGTATTTACAAAACAAATGATAATATTGATGGACAATTAAATAGTGATGATGATGATGATGATGATGATTTTTTAGATGAAAATGTGATAAATTATGATAAGACTGATATAAATAATTGTCATCATTTAAAGAATGGTTTAATAACAACCCCAACAACAACAACAATAAATGATCATAATGGTAATAATAATGAATGTGATTCAGATAATGATTGTGAGAAAAGTGAAAGTAAATCAGAGAATACAGTATGTTATGATTTAATGGTAATTGGTAAAAATACAATTGAAACAAGTACAGATACATTAATACCTGATAATAATATAAATAATATTAGTTCATCACCATGTGAAATTAATGGTTTTGAGAAATTACAAAATCCATTAATATTTGATGATGATGATGATGTTGATGATGATGATGAAAATAATTTGAATAATGATGGTTGTAAAGTGTGTGCTCAAAATTTAAAATTTGTTGTTAATGATAATGCAACAACAACAACATCATCAACAACAAATTATAATAATTTAAATAATACTAATAGTAATAATAAAGATGATTGTTGTAATAATTATAATAGTGTAAGTAATAGAAATTCAAGAACAACAAGTACAAGTAGTTGGGATAATAATTATTATATTAATCAAAATCATTTACAATTACAACAACATCAACAACAGAAATTATGGCCAATACAAAATAATTTAGGTGATGATGGTTTAGTTCCTGTACGTTCAATTGCACAAGAACGTTTATGGCAAATTATACAAGAGCACAAAGTAAATTTTATTTATTTATTATTATTTTTTAAATACTCGTAGTAATAAAATTATAAATTTTTGAATTTTTAGAGGAAAGAAGAATTATTGGAAAAGGAATTGCACACATATCGACAAGCATTAATCAATCAATTTTGTCATAAATGTAGTAATAATGATACAGATAAAGTTGATGATGCTGTAAGTAATTTAGTTACAGTTTTCTCTTGTACAGGGTGGCCCATTTTCGATGGTTTTGTAAGATATCTCCTATAATTGATTACTACTTATAGGTACACCTAATGACTACAGTAAACTATAAACATTTGAAATCAGAAAAAATAAGCCATTTAATGAGCAAGAAATTAAAAATAGGTTGCATTTAAAAAAATATAAATTTGTGTTATATCTCAGAAACGGTAAAAACTAGAGCAAATCGATTTAACTAAATAGAATCAGTTTTGAAAACTGATAATAAAGAAAGTGATTTTTTTTTGGAAGCCTACAAGATATAAGGCATCTTCGAAATCGCGAAAAAATGAAAAACCGGAAATAACTCGAAAACAGAAGAACATAGCAAAAATCTTATTGCACCATCTGTCTAGTCTCGAAAAAGTAGAATAGTAATGTGCCATCTATGATTTTGATCGTGTCCTCTTTATACGAGATACACTGAAAAATCAGCGATGGTATTTAAGCGTGAAATAACAAATAAAAAATAGAAAAGTTACGATCGATATTGAATTCGATTACAATACCACTAGCAAAAATCTGGTTTTCGAGAAAATCGGAAATTTTTTTTTCTTCTTATTAAGATAGGTTTGAATATCTTTGTGGTATCAGGCACGGTTCCAACTTTTCTAATGCTCCAAGCAAATGTTCTTTTGGTAAAAAGATAAGAAAAAATTCTGCAACTACTAAACTGGATTTCTGGATTAACTGTAGATATAAAATTAAGTACAAGACGCACTTGAATTTGCCCTTCCTTAGGTAGTTCACAGATTTGCTGTAGTATCGAGCTGTCCCTTGGTGATATTCAATAGAATGAAATGAAAAACTAAAGTAGAAATTTCAATTGGTAACTTGTACTTTCTGGAACAGAGGGTGGAACTTTCTTGAAACTAATCCGGCTAGTTGTGGAGAATATCACCGTTTACTGTTCATAAGAATTTTATTGAATTCTATTCAATACTAATCGAAATATTAGGACTTTAAAAACAGCCATTTCTCGATTATTTTCGGACAATTTTATGATAGAGTTTTCATTGATCATATTGTAATCGATTCAATATCGCACTATGTACATTGTAGGAGAATGGAATAACCACATATGTAAGTAGAAATACATATAAAGCAGCTTTGAATAGGTAGATTGAATTCAACAAATTGGCGAGGCTGAAAGCACAAAAGAACAGCATAAAAGATTTTTTTCCGGAGACATTTCAATTTATCAGTAAACAACTCATCTGTAGCTTTGCTACAAAAAAAGGCATCCTGCAAAATATTTCGAGAAAAGCACGTTTCAAGCTTTAAAATAACATTACACAGAACTCAAGGCGTCTTGTGTTTTTGAAAATTGTGACATGTACTTCTATAGTTGTGACAAAAAAAAGATAATTTCTAGTATAACTGCTGTAAACACCTGTATTGTATGTGTGACAGTGTCTACTTGTAGTTAGTCTCATCGCCAACACTGTATATAGAATGCACACCTTTTTAAACTATTATAAGTACGGCACTTGATTAGGCTATAAAAAAAAAATGCATAGAAATGTGTTATCAGTTTTTTACCAACGAAAATGGGCACTTTGTACACTTTGTTGCTATAGTATAGATTCACTTTTGTTTTTCTATTTATTTTTGTTTTCTTCTGTATTGTTTTTTTTTGTTTTTTTTTTCGTTATAGTTTGATAGTGACACGGATACATCAGTAAGTTTAAGTCCTCCACATAGTCCTCTTCTATCTTCTTCTTGTTCTACTTCTCAAAGAATTTTGACTCCTGCTATACCGATTAGGGTTAGTGTTTGTTTTTTGGTTGTTCTTTCTACATGTGTTTGTTTTGATTGTTTTGAATTAATTCTAAAAAACTAACTTTTGGGTTTTCTTTATTTATTTATTTATTTATTTACTAATTATATCTTAATGCTTGTTAATTTAGTTATTAATTGATTTTTGATTTAAATAATAAATTAATAAAATATATAATTTAGGGATCGGTAGTTGAATCGTTGTATAGTGGTGGTGAAGGTCCAATATCGGCTGGATGTGAATCAATACGTTCCGATCTATCATGGGAGAATTTAGAAGAGAATCGTTTACTACCAGAGTGTACAACAACATTATGGGTACCAGATCATGCTGTTGATCGTTGTATGGGTTGTCAGACAATGTTTTGGGCTGGTCGTAGAAAACATCATTGTCGGTATGTTTAGTTTTCAATTTTTATTTATTTTGTTTTTTTTTGGGTCAATATTTTATAGATTTTTTTTTACATTTCAAATTCAATTGATTGAATTTGATTTGATAAACCTATAAATTATTGATTTTATTTCATATATTTATAATATAAAAAACGAAAGAAAAAAAAATGAATTTGTATAGGAAATGTGGCAATATTTTCTGTGCTAGTTGTTCGGAACATACAACACCATTACCAACAGAACAATTATTTAATCCTGTACGTGTATGTACTGGTTGTTATATGAAATTGCATCGTGATTGTAATATTAGTGGTAATACTAGTGATTTATTATCACAATCACAATCAGCACAAGAACAATGCAAACAACAACAACAATGCAAACAACAACAACAACATCATCAACCACAAACCAATACGAGTCGACAAATTACAGCATCCAGTAATTAATTTTAATTAATTAATTAATTAATTAATTATAAATAAATCAATGAAAATGACAATTATCGATAAGGGAGAGATATAAGTGCCCGCTTTTTTAAAATTCTTTAAAATTTATATAGGAAATTCAACAAAATTGGGGGAGGGTCTTATTCTTTATCATATATTTGTATTATTATTTTTTGGAAATAATAAAGGGTGGTAGACTCCGTCCAAAAATTAAGTATAAAATTTCAAATAACAAATTATAGGTTATGTGCAACTTAACATTTGAAAAGTTCCTATCTGTTACATGTTTACTTGAACCAAAAAGTATATTATATTATGGCACTACTGTTGGAATAAAATCCTACGCATTTGTTTACATATTTTATATTAACTCTGAAATTCGATCATTTATATTTCTTTAGAGATTCTAAAATTTAATACAGGGACTATTCTTTCGATGTGAAGATTAGCCACATTGCTGACATTTCAAATTTTATATTTAATTTTTGGACGTAGTATAGAACAAGTCTGAACTTAAAAAAAAAACACGTACTGGTCGCGCGTTTTAGGATGACGGGAGCTCGGGATGCGCAGTGAATCAATTTTTGACGGTTATTTGAATTTTTCCAGTGGCGTAGTCATTACAAAATGTACGTAGGGTTAATTATTAAAAAAATATATATATTTGAAAATTAAATATTTATATTACCATTTATTAGATATACTCTTCGCATGATTTTATTTATTTATTTATCTTTTATTATGTAACATTTTCCACGTTGCCGATGTAATGTTCGTCCTGCGGCCCGGGATTCACCAATTTAAAATGCGCGACGAATATTGGTATTTAAAATATTGATTAAATCATAAAATTACTGTGATCGGTTGATGATGGCATACTTAAACAAATTATTTGAATGAAATTACAATAAATTGGATGATTATATCAATGATAATTCGAATCCGGAAGAGGGAATTGATACAATATCCTCATATTTGATTCAAATTTATTATTATTAATAATAATAATAATAATGATAATAATAGTAATAATATTTTATTTTATATACAGATATATTGTATAGAATTTTTGTAGGAGTGTTCATTTCCCTATTATTATTTGAATTTTTCTTTTGATAATTATTAGTAATTAAAATAATAAAAAAAGACAGTAGTTGTGCTTTAACACATTAATAACAATTAATCGTATTTCTTTCCACTTTTTTGATGTTGTGTAATAGTTGTAAATATATAAAACTATATAATTGTAACAGTTCCTTTTATATTATACATATACATATATACATAATACATAAATAACTCTATAAATGTAACGGTAACAAACAACAAAATTGCTTCTTTGTAAATCAGCTCTTTTTTTCTCGTATTGATTTTGATTAATTGTGAATACCTCTCCCAATTTAGGAACTGTTGTTGTATCCATTTTTATTTTCACTTTAATCTAATTAATTTAATTTCAAAATTGATGCATTACACCATTACCTATATACTTAAAATTTAAGATTACCAGTGGAAAATTATAGATATTGCATTTAATTTTAGCTATACTTAATCATTAATAATAAAATAATAATAATAGTAATAAATATAGATATTTTTGTTTTGTGGAAAACTTTAAAATATTGTAATTTTTAATTTTAGGTTGCCAATAAAGTTTCTGAGAAGACATTTTCTATTAGAGAAACACTCGGATCCCTGCAATTAAGTCCTGTTTTCCTTTGCAAAATTCCTTGATGATTGGAGTTGTAACAAAAAGAAAAAAAAAGGTGATTAATTTTGATTTTAATGATTTTCTCTACAGGTGTGGCATTTTAACTAAAGACAGGAAGGATCAGTGTCATTTAAAACAAGTAGAAAAATAGATTGCTTTATATGAGTTTGAATGAAATACCTGTGCTTAGATTGAATACCATAACTGTATATACATATCTGTTTTTCTCTACACACCAGAAATATTTGTATATTAGTTAAAGACAGATGGTGAATTAAATCAATTTTTAATTATTTTAATGGAACATATATAAAAGTATTAATATTGTACACAACGATATAATCAGACCTAAAATAATCGAATCACGACGTTTACGAAAATTGATCCGTTGTATTAAACTATTAATAATTGGATAACGATTCGATATATCATTGAAACGTGTTTGTAAACGTTTCAACGTTTGTCGTTGGGTTGTTAAATGTTCTCTTGTTTCAACAGCTATCGATATCTGTTCGTTTATCAAACGATCCGAGCTGCAACAACAATAATAAGTTTTTACCTCATTATTTGTATTGAATTTAAATTGAGATACTTGTGAATATGTTGGTTCTCTTTCAAATAAACATCACGCCGATTATTTACAACATTATCGTGATGTCGAAATGTATCTGTTGACGATGAACGTAGCAAATCTTCACGTTCCCGTCTCACCTCGTGTTGTGTTGTTGTTTTACGGAAATCTCTCGATAAGTCTTGTAGTATATCACGGTGGCGTTGTAATGTATGTAGCATTGCTGCACCGTTCACCGGTTGTTCACCCATCCGTTCATTAATTTGTGTCAACTGTTTTATTTTCATTTAAACAAAAAAACAAAGGAATTAATTACTTGTTGTTAGTTTGGAAATAATGTCAACCTTATTTAGCAGTTCTTCGATTTCTAATGCCATTGTTTCGTAGGTATCCTCATTCGATAGTAGCGGTACTGTGTCGGATGTTGTTGATGTGGCTGGTGTCTTAATGCCAGCCCCTAATTTACTAAATGCCACCAATTTTAAATCGATTTCATTCTCCAAGTGTCGAGCATGTATGCGTAGATCTTAAATTGTATTTTTCCCCGTATTAATTAATAAATTCAATTTGTTGTTAAAATTTTTACCTTCGTATGACAAAGCAGTCGCCATCGTTAATTGGTTATGTTTTTCTGTCAAAAATCTGTCATGTGTACTGTCAAAAATTTGTTCTCTATCAAAGACTGCGTTCACAAACCATAATTGTTCGCCTATCGGTAGGCAACCCAAAATACATTCTTAGTGCGTTTATTATAATAATTATAGGTAATATACTTTTTCTATTTTGCGTCCGTAATAGCGCTATTATTAAACTCGCTACTGTATCGAAATGAGCTCATTTCTATACTAGTGCTGAAATGAAAAATTAGTTTTTTTTTCCACTAGGTTGGTAACATTTTCATTGCTTTTGACAACTGTCAAAAATCATAAAAACAAGATACTTAATATACTGTTTTTCAGCAATTTCCCTTATTTCAGGTGGAGTACATGAAAACTCTTCAGTCATTGTTAAATAAGCAATATGGCGAAAAAAATAATTGACTAAGAGTGACAAATAAAACAATTGAAGTCTCTTAGCTGAATGTTCAATTGTTTTTTTTTAGTAACACCAACTCCCACCAATTTCCCTAAATATCAAATCTCGCATTTTTTTGTAAAAAAGGGCACAAAATAGAAAAAATAGTATAAAAAACTCGTGTCAGAAGTCGTAGTTACAGAGCGTTAAATAAGTGGAAAAAAATGAAAATTACAAAAATTTATGGTTTTAACTTTTTTACCATGAGGCTGAGCGAAAAATGAAAGAAACCTTTTTTGTAGAGAATTTAATTTCTTATAAGATAATGGAAACGGGAATTTGTAAAAAAATTTTTTTCGATGATTTACATTGAAAATAAAAGAAAAGTTTTTTTCAATATATTTTAAATGGGAAAGGGGACCCCTCCATGCGCCAGCTCAATTTTTAAGATATCGAGCTCAAGTTTTAGGAGATGTTTTTTTATCTATTAAAGAAATTTTTTAGATGTATGTTTTCAAAAAAAAAAAAATTGTTTGACACAGTCTATTGCATACACTTTTTTGGTAATCCGTTTCGATATTCTATTATTAGAGTTCATCCCATAATAAATTTATGAATTGATAGGCTTGTTTCACTACCCCCTCCCTTCCAAGCATCGATCTTAATTAAAACAGAATCCAGTAGTATCCTGTCGATTTAATGTCT